>CM042249.1:3020482-3317982 GCA_023566225.1 Romanogobio albipinnatus | reverse complement strand
GTCTATCTGTCTGTCTGTCTCTTTGTTTATCTGTTTGTCTGTCTGTCTATCTTTCTGTCTGTCTGTCTGTCTGTCTATTTGTCTGTCTGTCTGTCTGTCTATCTTTCTGTCTGTCTATTTGTCTGTCTGTCTGTCTATCTGTCTGTCTATTTGTCTGTCTATTTGTGTAGGAGCCATATA
Organism: Romanogobio albipinnatus; assembly: GCA_023566225.1. Lineage (NCBI taxonomy): Eukaryota > Metazoa > Chordata > Actinopteri > Cypriniformes > Gobionidae > Romanogobio > Romanogobio albipinnatus. Next base: position 3,317,802 of record CM042249.1, on the reverse strand, counting down.
TGGAATTTTGTGCACTATCAGAAAAGAAAAGATTCATGTTTAATTTATTTATTATATATTTTCTATGTTTAATATTTGGACTAACCTGTCCAGGTGATTTGACTTGCTCCTCCCCCTTGACACGTCACTACGGCGCGATAGTGCAGGTGTTAATAATGAACTGGAATTGTTTGGTAGACGGGTTAGAGTGTGGAGAGCAGCAGTTTCTTCAATCGCATGCTTGTTGACATGAATATTAAGTTTTCTTTGAAAGTTTAATTTTGTATTTTTAGTTGGAAAGTAAACCGGAGATTGTAATCAATAAACCGCGGACTTTAGTTGTAATGAATGCATCTCTGTGCGTGCTTTATGGACTTGCGTATCGGGAGAGACTCCTCCACTAACCTCAAAGGGCTAAAGAAGGTTGGTAAAGAAGATTAGCCTCAACAATTATTGAAGAAACTTGCACTTGAGCTTGATCGACGAGACAGAAGGACTGAAGCTTCTCTGTGCTGTTCACTGCCGAAGCGGATGGACGCGATTTATGAATGAACGACGCATCAGCTGTGAGTAGAGTGTGTAAACACGCATCAATGAATCTGAGCTCGACTTGAGTGTTTGAGTAAACGCATGCAAACAAACAGGCATTTAGTGTGAGCAGTAAAGCAGAACTATCGCCTGAGGTCTGGAATGTGCGTTTAAACGCTAAAGGAACGGCTAGTATTTGTGTCCTGTATTAAATGATGGATGAGCAGATTCAGACGGCCGCTGAGGCCGAGAAGCTTTTAAATTCACGCATTGCAACGCGTAGAGGCAAATTAGGAGTATGCACGAGGAAAATGAATGAAATTAAAGCTCTGCTGGTTGAAGGTGGAAACGTTGAAGAGGTAGATGATAGTATGGCAACGTTTTTATATTTTATCCATGACTTCAAAAGTGTGCATAACGCAGTGCAAGAGCTCTTAGCAGAAGAAGAAAAGGAAAATGATTATGTAGATTGGTTTGAACCTAGAATGATGAATTTCGATTACTTTATTAAAGAAGTTGAAATATGGAAAAAGGAACAACAAAGTCAAACAGCAGTTGAAGCAAAAGACAGTATTTCAAACATTTCTAGTGTGTCTGTAAGGTCTACATCATCTAAGGCCTCTTCTGCAGCTAAAATAGCTGCCGCTGAAAAAGCCGCTTTAGAGGAACGCGCCAAAGCTCTGCCTGATATACAAGCTTTGCAGATGGAAGAAGCCATTATAAAATCAAAGATTGAACGGGTAGAACTGCAAACACAAATGGCAGCAGCAAATGCAAAGATCAAAGTGCTGACAAATAATGCGGAGTCACAAAGTGATGTTATGAATGACTATTATGATGCAAACATGGAAGATAATGTTGAACCCACTTTTACTGATACCTCTCCAATAGAGTTTGCACAGGTGACAGCGATACCTAAGACTCCACTCCAGAGAGCAGTCAGTCACGTGCAGAGAAGCTCTCGAGGAGCAGTGGCCGCAAGTTCATCAAGTCCACAGGTGGAGGTCAGTAATGGCTCACACAAAGGTTTAATCTTAATGGCTCAAAAGCAAAAGGAAATGACTGATCTTATGATTAAGCAGCAAAATCTTTCTCTATTGCCTAAGAGAGAAGTACCTGTTTTTGATGGAGATCCACTGTCCTATCAGTCTTTCTTTCATGCTTTTAAATATCTGATTGAAGACAAGACTAGCAGCAGTCAGGATAGACTCTACTTTCTTGAACAGTTCACTGCTGGCCAGGCCAGAGATCTTGTTCGTAGCTGTCTGCACATGGAAGCTCGCAGAGGATATACTGAAGCTCAGCAACTTTTAAAGAGACATTTCGGTAATGAAATGAAGATTGCAAATGCTTACATAGAAAAGGCACTGAATTGGACAACCATTAAAGCTGATGATGGAAAATCACTTCATGCCTATGCTCTATACCTTAGGGAATGTTGCAATGTCATGCAAGATCTAGAATACATGGATGAACTGGACGTTGCTTCAAACTTAAAATTGATTGTATCCAAACTCCCATACAAGCTCCGCGAAAGGTGGCGGACGGTAACTTTTGAGTCCTTCCAAAGAACGAACACTCGTATTAGATTTAGAAATCTTGTAGAATTTCTGGAAACTCAGTCTGAGATTTTACTTCATCCAGTCTTCGGAGATATCAAAGATCCTACTCCTGTTAGAGGTTCAGTTGTAAAACCCAGAACAACCAGCTTGAGGATCCCTAAGAGGGGCAGCAGCTTTGTTACGACAGTGACACGAGCTGATGAGCAGACCAGCAGTGAGGCATCTAAAGTGCAGCAGCAACCAGGCACCAATCATGTTGCTGATTTGACATCATGTAGTTTTTGCCAAGGTAACCATGCATTAACTGACTGCAAAACATTAAAATCAGAGCCCCAAGACAAAAAGGTTGTATATCTCAAAAGGAATGGTCACTGTTTCGGATGTTTAAAAAAGGGTCACATGAGCAAAGATTGCAATAAGAGAATGGTTTGCCAGATATGTCAACGAAAACATCCTACACTGCTTCACATCGACAATGGAAATTCAAAGAAGCAGATCTGGCCAAACCCAAACTTCACAGAACCAAAAGGAACACCAGTCAATAGTGCACTAGTATCAGCTGATCGTGCAACAGGGGCCAGTAGGGAATGTGCACTAGCAATCGTGCCAGTCCAAATTAAAGTAGCTAAAGGCAGTCAGATCATTAAAACCTATGCCTTTCTTGATCCAGGCAGTTCGGCGACGTTCTGCACTGAGAATCTCATGAATCAGCTGAATGCCAAAGGACGCAGAACTGAAATTCTTCTGAAAACAATGGGGCAAGAGAGACCTGTTAAGAGTTATGAGCTCACAGGACTAGAAGTAGGTAGCATCAATGGAGGTGTATACATAGATCTGCCTAAAGTATACACTCAACCCAAGATCCCTGTGTCAAAAGATAACCTTCTCACACACCATGATCTTGAAAAATGGCCTTATTTGAAAGAAATCGAACTGAAAAGAATCAACGCTGATATAGAAATCTTGATTGGAATGAATGTTCCAAAAGCTATGGAACCATGGCAAATAGTGAACAGTCAAGGAAATGGACCATATGCGGTCAAGACTTTGTTAGGGTGGGTGGTTAATGGCCCACTCAATTCTTGTCCCCTTATGGATAAAACTGGACTAATGTCAGTGATGGCCAATCGCATCTCTATGGAGAATATTCAAGATCTGCTTATCAGGCAATATAATCATGACTTTCCTGAAAAGGATTATGATGAGAAACGAGAAATGTCAGCAGAAGACAAATTATTTATGAACATAGCAACAACTTCATCGAAACTCGAAAATGGGCATTACCACTTACCTCTTCCATTTCGTGATAAAGATGCAACCTTGCCTAACAACTATGAGGTGACCGCACAACGTACACTTAACCTTGCAAAGAGATTCAAGAAGGATCCTGCTTATGCAAAGGAGTATAGTGTGTTCATGGAGGATGTGCTGAGGAAAGGATATGCAGAGAAGGTGCCACAAGAACAGCTCCAGAGGAATGATGGTCATGTATGGTATATACCACATCATGGGGTGTACCACAAGAAGAAGGGAAAACTTAGAGTTGTTTTTGATTGTTCATCTTCATTTAAGAGCAAAGCTCTTAACTCCGAACTTCTCCAAGGTCCTGACCTGACTAAGCCACTTCTTGGTGTTTTGCTTCGATTCCGAAAGGAAAGAATTGCAATAATGGCAGACATCGAAGCAATGTATTATCAGGTACGAGTTCCAGATCATCATCGTGACTTTCTTCGATTCCTGTGGTGGCCACAAGGGGATGTTAACCAGCCACTGGAAATCTACAGGATGAATGTTCATCTTTTTGGTGCTGTATCATCTCCAAGCATTGCCAACTTTGCCTTAAAGCAAACAGGAATTGATAATTCTGAACGATACAGCTCACAAGTCATTGATACAATTAATCATAGTTTTTACGTCGATGATTGTCTCAAATCTGTGGCTTCTGTGAAAGAAGCTATCAAGCTCATTAAAGACCTCAGGGAAGCATGCACCCTAGGAGGATTTACTTTAAGTAAATGGGTGAGCAACAGCTTTGAAGTCCTTGAGACCATTCCAGAAAGTCACAGAGCCCCTCTTGTGAAACAGCTGGACTTGGACAGAGAAAAACCTCCTCTTGAGAGGGCACTCGGAATCCAGTGGAATATCCAAAAGGATGTCTTTACCTTTCGGGTATCCGTTATAAACAGAGCTCCTACAAGACGAACTATCCTTTCTGTGGTCAATTCCATCTATGATCCACTAGGTTTCCTATCCCCGTTTGTTCTCAAAGCTAAGCAAATCCTGCAAAGGCTTTGTCATGAGAAGTATGGGTGGGATGAAATAATCTCCAATGAAATGATGAGACCATGGCAAAGATGGCTTGCAGAGTTAGACCAGCTCAGCAGATTTGAAGTGGACAGGTGCATGAAGCCTGACGGTTTTGGTGTTGTAAAGACTGCTGAATTACATCACTTTTGTGATGCGAGTGAGCTGGGGTATGGGACGGTAAGCTACCTCAAACTTACAAACAGTGTCAAACATGTTCACATCACCTTTGTACTGGGAAAAGCCAGAGTAGTCCCACTGAAACGGATGACCATTCCTAGACTTGAGCTTGCAGCCGCTACCCTGGCTGTAAAGGTGGACCGAATGTTGCAAAAGGAACTTCATATGAAGCTGGAAGATTCTACTTTTTGGACAGACAGTACTGTAGTACTGAAGTACATCCATAACCAAACAAAACGATTTCATACTTATGTTGCCAACAGAATTGCAGCGATACAAAACCTCTCGCAAGTACATCAGTGGAGGCATGTATGTTCTGAAGACAACCCGGCAGATGACAGCTCACGTGGTCTACAGATTGAATCCCTCCTGAATTCCACCAGATGGCTGAACGGTCCTCACTTCCTGTCAAAGGAGAAATCCGAATGGCCTGAGGTACCAGAAGATCTCAGTTACATCTCACCAAACGATACAGAGGTAAGAAGGGATATCTCTGTGAACTGCTTGAACCTGCAGAACAACGCAACTACCAGAATCATTGAGTATTATTCTTCATGGAGGAAACTATTGAGAGCTATAGCATGGTGGCTAAAGCTCAAAGGACTCTTGAGGCTTCGAAATCAGAAAGACAAAGGTCTTATTATAGATTCCAAGTGGAAAGTTGAGCAACAAGGATTAACTCCGGAGGATTTAGACGAAGCAGAGAAGTCCATCATTAGCTATGAACAACAGCGGTACTTTGACTCAGAGATTACACTCTTGAGAGAAGACAAACCCATCAAATCAAATAGCTCCATATACAAACTGGATCCAGTCATTGGTGAGGGTATTTTGAGGATTGGAGGAAGGCTAAGTAAAGCAGCCATGCCGGTGAGTCTAAAGAACCCAATTATCCTACCTAAAGATTCACACATATCCAAACTGATCCTGCGTGATATTCATCAAAAGGTTGGACACTCAGGAAGAAATCACATGCTCTCAAGATTGGGTCAGAGGTTCTGGTTACCATCTGCCAATTCCTCTGCGAGAAAGATAATAAAGTCTTGTGTCTTTTGCAGACGAATGCAGGCTAAAAGTGGAGAACAAAAAATGGCTGACCTACCAGAGGAACGTGTCGCTCCTGATCTACCACCTTTCTCACATGTAGGTATTGACTACTTTGGACCTATAGAAGTCAGAAGAGGTCGCTCTAATGTGAAGAGATGGGGAGTGATATTCACTTGCCTGGCGAGCCGCGCCATTCATCTGGAAGTAGCAAGCACACTTGACACAAACTCTTGTATCAATGCTATTCGACGGTTTTTGTGTCGGAGAGGACCAATACTGACCATCAGGACTGATCGTGGCACCAATTTTGTGTGTGCGCAGAAGGAATTAGAGGTCACCTTGAACCAAATAGATCATCAAAAAATTCAAGATGCATTGCTGGGCGATCATGTCAGGTGGATATTTAATCCACCATTTGCAGCTCACTTCGGAGGAGTGTGGGAGAGGTTAATCAAGCTAGTTAAAAAAGTACTGCTTTCTGTCCTAAAACAACAGACATTGGATGATGATATGTTACGAACAGCTTTGTGTGAAGTCGAATGTATTCTCAATGACCGGCCCATCACAACTGTATCAGGTGACACAAATGATCTCGAACCTCTAACACCAAATCACCTTCTGCAGTTGAAATCCAAACCCCTCTTGCCACCTGGACTCTTCAATAAGAACGACTTGTATGCTAGAAAGCGATGGAAACAGGTGCAATACCTTGCAGACCTTTTCTGGCAGCGTTGGACCACTGAATATCTGTCATTGATGCAGCAACGACAAAAGTGGGTCGATACCAAGAGAAACTTCAAGGTAAATGACATAGTAGTCATAGTAGACCATACAGCACCTAGAAACTCATGGCCCTTAGGTCGTGTGGTGAAGACCCTGCCAGGGTCCAAAGGTCTTGTCCGCAGTGTCTTGGTGAAGACTAAAACTGCTGTTCTACAAAGACCTATCACCAAACTCTGCTTGCTTCTGGAAGCTGAAGAATCAGCTTGAGAGGCTGACAATGCAATGTCAGCATTCTATAGTCTGTTTGATACGCACGCTTTCACATAAACTGACAAACCTGTACATACTATTGCGTGCTCACACACCATTACATATCTTTACATGCATGGACTTTTCAATTTCGCACTACATATACTCAAAATTCTGCACATACACGGACTTCTCACCTTTCGCACAACATTAACACCCATTGGACTTTTCATCTCCTTCCCTATGGATTGTGCTTCAGATACATAGACTCTGATTCTTTGAGATTGTAAAAAAAAAAAAAAGAAGAAGTATGAAATAATGTGTTGACATTGATAAATGGAATGCAATATAATTGTTTTGGTTTGATATATTGAAAATATGGCAAGACTGTATTAATTATTTGTGTTTTGGCTCCGTTAAAAAATACTGTTAGGTAATTGTTCTGCTTTGGGCATTAACAATTAGGGGCCAGGATGTAGGAGCCATATATGGAATTTTGTGCACTATCAGAAAAGAAAAGATTCATGTTTAATTTATTTATTATATATTTTCTATGTTTAATATTTGGACTAACCTGTCCAGGTGATTTGACTTGCTCCTCCCCCTTGACACGTCACTACGGCGCGATAGTGCAGGTGTTAATAATGAACTGGAATTGTTTGGTAGACGGGTTAGAGTGTGGAGAGCAGCAGTTTCTTCAATCGCATGCTTGTTGACATGAATATTAAGTTTTCTTTGAAAGTTTAATTTTGTATTTTTAGTTGGAAAGTAAACCGGAGATTGTAATCAATAAACCGCGGACTTTAGTTGTAATGAATGCATCTCTGTGCGTGCTTTATGGACTTGCGTATCGGGAGAGACTCCTCCACTAACCTCAAAGGGCTAAAGAAGGTTGGTAAAGAAGATTAGCCTCAACAATTTGTCTGTCTGTCTATTTGTCTGTCTGTCTATTTGTTTATCTGTTTGTCTGTCTGTCTGTCTATTTGTCTGTCTGTCTGTCTGTCTGTCTGTCTGTCTATTTGTCTGTCTATCTGTCTGTCTATTTGTTTATCTGTCTGTCTGTCTGTCTATCTTTCTGTCTGTCTATTTGTCTGTCTGTCTGTCTGTCTGTTTGTATATCTGTCTGTCTATTTGTTTATCTGTTTGTCTGTCTGTCTATCTATTTGTCTGTCTGTCTATCTGTCTATTTGTCTGTTTGTTTATCTGTTTGTCTGTCTGTCTATCTATTTGTCTGTCTGTCTGTCTGTCTATCTGTCTGTCTGTCTATTTGTTTATCTGTCTGTCTATCTTTCTGTCTGTCTATTTGTCTGTCTGTCTATCTGTCTGTCTATTTGTCTGTCTATTTGTCTGTCTGTCTATTTGTCTATCTGTCTGTCTGTCTATTTGTCTGTCTGTCTGTCTATTTGTCTGTCTGTCTGTCTATTTGTCTGTCTGTCTGTCTGTTTGTCTGTCTGTCTATTTGTGTATCTATCTGTCTCTCTTTCTGTCTGTCTTTCTGTCTGTCTATTTGTCTGTCTGTCTGTCTGTCTATTTGTCTGTCTGTCTATTTGTTTATCTGTCTGTCTGTCTGTCTATCTTTATGTCTGTCTATTTGTCTGTCTGTCTATCTATATGTCTGTCTATTTGTTTCTATCTATCTATCTATCTATCTATCTATCTATCTATCTATCTATCTATCTATCTATCTATCTATCTATCTATCTATCTATCTATCTATCTATCTATCTATCTATCTATCTATCTATCTATCTATCTATCTATCTATCTATCTATCTATCTATCTATCTATCTATGCCTACATGCTTTAGATTACAAATTCAACATATACAAATATGAAAGACACAACATTTAGACATTTATTTTAAGATTTTTACATTCCACCTTAATGCATTTAAAAAAATATATATAATTACAGACACCATTGAAATGTAGTGAATTAACTAGCAAAACAGGCTGCTTTGGTAACTTGTTATACTGATAGTTATAGCTAAATACAGTGCAATGGATTAGCTAGCTAAAATATATGTGGTGTGTTTGTACTTAGCTATTACACAATATTCTCATACCTCATTCTCAGTACATGCTTTTTTTTGCATCCCTCTCTGACCAGCAGTTAAATATAGTCCGCTGTGCAGCGCTTCGCTTCATGTTTGGCGCTAACGTTACCCGTGTGCTCTCCCATTCAAACACCACTCGCGTTGTTTTGGTGAAAGTGCGACTCATTGGTTGGGCGTTACCAATCGGATCAATGGAGGGGGAGTATTTTTTGTCTGATTTATGACAAACTCATATTTGATTAGGAACAAAATTATTGTTACAAAATAAATGAATTCTACATATTTTTAATTTGATCTACTGTGATTTTCATGTTGAAATATTGGGGGGGTTGTAACTGATGGATTTGAATATTGGGGGTGTTACCTCCCCCCCCCCATCCCCCGCATAAACTACGCCCCTGGTGACGACCCTGAGTCTTCCTATTGGGCAGAATGGGAGAGCTTCCGATTGGGTCTCCTGTTAATTGCCAATTAACGTGTGTGTGTGTGTGTGTGTGTGTGTGTGTGTATCATTAGAGGTCACGCTCTCTGTGGGATCGACATTCCCAGAGGCGTCTCCATGCTGGATGTAAGCGCTTACTGATTATTTTCTTATCTGTTTGTTTATTTTAAGTCATGTAGCATATATGTATATTTTGTTATATGTTCATTCATTCATTGCTTACCCCTAGACTTTTGTTTGTTGTTGTTCTCTGTTTGTGGTGTCTTTATGCACAGTTGAATAAAACCCTTTTCTTTGATTAGACCTTTGTTGTCCGATCTCCCCCCTCCCCCTTTTATGTTGCGACTCGAAACAAGCGGGTCGTAACATAAAATTGGGCGCTCGTCCGGGATGCTACATGCTTAAGTAAATGCATCATGTTTAGAGTGTCATCTATGTAAATGAGCAGACTTCAGGTAGTTGGGGTTCTCAGTTGGGTTTTATAATCCTTCCATCGAGGCACTATTTGTTGTTTTCGTTTGTTATTTTGCCGTTCTTATTTTTGAAGGTTATTCTGGGCGTAGGCTTTAAATCTCTGTCAGGGGTACGCTTCAGGCTTTTGGTTTCATAACCAATTGTCCGTGAGTTCAGTGTTTAAAGCTACCTCGTGTCCGGTACACCTTTTGAAGAGCAGGTAGGTTAGTTAGTTTTGGGTTTATAGTTAGCTGGAGTCTCTCATTTTCATACAAGATGGCACTGGTGTTGTCTTTTTCTGTATCTGTGTTTATGATGCCTACAGAGGTTGAAGATAATTTGAGAAATGACTTGTGGTAAGTCTTTATTTATCTTAACTACGGTGGCTTAGACTTGGAGCGCATATATATGACGATTCCTGACGAAGTGGCTGATGGAATTTGTATTTCTCACGCTCTAGGGTTAGCGGTATCTCATGTTAGCTTTGTTGCGTCTCGCGGGTGTTTGTATTGTTGTTGTTGTTGTTGTTTGCTCTCCTGCTTCTTTTTGCAGAAATTGCATCGGTAGTCAAGGATTTCTTCGCATTTCCTTCGGAAATACTGTTGGAGCGCTGTATGAAGGAAGAGCTGTTGCAGCTTGCCGAACGTTTTGATGTGGAGGTAACAATCAATGATAAACTTAAAGAGACGCTGATGAAAGTTGTGAAAACTGCGTTGTTTGAGTGGGGTGTTTTAGAGGTAAGAGCTCACGTTATTGATCCTAATTGTAGAATCTGGAGTCGCTCTTGACGTGAGATCAAAGTGATGGGTCGTTCGAGATACACCAGAGATGCGTTTTCTTATCCTCAGCTCTGCCTATAAATTAGTATTAGTATGTAAATGAGTTGTAGAGGCTCTATCGAGTCTGACTTAAATGGCCGCACTATCACCTTTTTATGACCGGCAGAGGGGATGCAGGCCGCACCGTTATCACCCTGTGAGGACTTCAAACAGATTCCAATCTGTCTAAGCCACAACTCTCTCTTCCCCCTCCCCATGAAGAGACTGGAAGGACACACACACACAAGTATTCCTCTTTATTTAGCCTTTAATTGAACTATCCCAGAAATATATATGATGACCCTTTTGTTATATGTATGTTGACCACAATGTATATATTTGTGGGATGTTAATCTTAAATGCTCCAAATGGCTCTGTAAAAGAGATACACTGCCTTTTATGCGTTTAAACCAGGACATGTTTGATGTCTAAAGATTCCTCTTTCTTTGTCTTAGTCAATGGTGCAAAGTATATGATTATGAGATGTACCGTTAGTATGTTTAGCCCATTTAGAACATTTCATTGAGTAATAAAAGTCAGAACAAAGGAACTCTTTCCCGCCTCAAATTCACATCAAGGATTGGTCATCTCAGAGAAGATGGGCGTAGGTTAGTGGACTTTAAAGGACAGAAACACAAGCACATCTGGGCTCAGTCAACTTGAAAAGACACCGACGAGACGACAACTTTCTTTCCCTTCGATCACGCCAGCGCGGCTCGGCCAAGCTGGTCGTTCCCTTTGAAGATGACGCACTCCGTGACATGGCCAGCGGCGCGCTCCATCAGAGCATGTGCATCACTGCGCAAACCTTCCCAGCGTGGACGAGATGAACCTTCCCTTCCAAGACAATCGCTTCGAAACACCTTTAAATCTCCCGCGGATGTCGTGAGATGTCGTTGCAAGACAAACAGTTGTGTGTTGATGCAGAAAGATTTTGTGCTGAGCGCGATGCGTGTGCACTTAAAGAGAGTTAGAGTTCGCAAATTATTTAGAATTAAAGAAGTTAACGTTACAACAGCAGTTTGAGATGCGAAGAATGGAGTTAGAGTTTGAAAAAGAAAAGGAGGAAAGAGAATTTCAGTTAAAAAAAATAGAGCTGAATGTGAATCCACCTGAAACTCCAATCCACGCGTCACCTATTGAGGCTCGGTTTGCTGCACCCGTTTGTAAAAACATTAGATTAGTTCCTCTGTTTTTAGAGAAGGAAGTAGAGAAGTATTTCCAACATTTTGAACGTGTTGCAGAGTCTTTGAGATGGCCAAAAGAGTTTTGGACATTACTCTTGCAATGTGTATAAGTAGGGAGAGCACAAGAAGTGTATTCAGCATTGACTATGGAACAAAGTGGTGACTATGATGTTGTTAAGTCTGCTGTTTTACTTGCTTATGAGTTGGCACCTGAGGCGTATCGCCAGAAATTTAGGAGTCATTTTAAAGCTGAGAAGTGCACGTATCTTGAGTTTACTAGAGAGAAAGAGAACCTGTTTGACCGTTGGTGTTCCTTTTTAAAAATTACAACTAAGGAACAACTTAGAGCTCATTTTTCTGGAAGAATTTAAAAACTGTGTTCCAAGTGCTGTCGCTATGTATCTTAATGAACATAAAGTGACTAAAATGTCAGATGCTGCCCTTATGGCAGATGAATTTGTTCTCACTCATCAAGTTTCTAGTGGTCACGTGAGTGATTTGAGAAGGTCTAAGTTGAGTCTCTCTGTTAAAAATAAAAAGATGGTTCCAAGCCAGAATGTGTCAAACTCTCCCGCTGAAAATAGTTCAGTCATGCGTACAAAATGTGTCCTGGTTTTTTACAATAAAAACAAACCATTTCACCATCTCAGACTGCGTTATTCTCAAAAAGATAGACAGAACTGTTAAACCTGTTGGTTTAATTGCGACGTCGACCGTAAATAGTACTCATGTGCAACTTGACATGGTTGAACTGCTGAATAAGACTGAGAATGTTAAAAACAGTGATTTTATGGCATTTCTCACGGAAGGGAGTGTTTCTTTGCCTCACTCTAATGAAGTTGTGCCTGTTCGTATTCTTCGAGATACAGGGGCGAGGCAGTCGTTTTTGTTGGAAGGACTGTTACCTTTGTCAGAACATACTGCCACTGGTTCTCATGTGCTGGTCAGAGGGCTTGAGATGGGTTACATGGAAGTTCCTTTACATCATGTCTTGTTTCAGGAGACGTGGTGGTTGGAGTTTGTGCCATGCTTCCTGTTCCTGGTGTTACTTTCATCCTGGGAAACAACTTAGCCGGAGGTAATGTCTGGGAGAAATCTGATGGAGGTGTTCCACCTGTAGTGGTTTCTACGGATGAGAAACTAAGCAGTTCATCTGACTGTCCTCATTTATTTCCTGCCTGTGCTATCACTCGTGCAATGACTAAGAAAAATATGCCAGATGAAACTGACTGTGATCTTAGTGATACTTTTATTGCTGCGGAAAACACTTCTCAGCTTGAATCTAGTACTGTGTGTGCTAAAGCTGAAGATGTGTGTTCTGTAAATGAAGAACAATCCAATGATAATGAGACTGCTAAGTCTGATTCCATGCCTGACAGTTCAGTTTGTAACCCTGCTAACACCTTTTTTTTGGCATCACTTCAGGGTGTGACTCGGAGTTGATTCAAGCACAACAGGCGGATGAAACTCTCCGAGCACTGTTTTCTTTAGTCGATGGGGTCGAAGGAAATTAGCTTTTGTCTGTCCTTTATTTCTTACAGGATGGATTACTTTGTAGACAGCAGTCTACGAGTGCTGATTCTTCACTTGACCCTGTAGAAGATTTTATTATGTAAATATTAGCATTTTATGGCTAATGAAAAGACACTATTATGTTCAAATGTGTAATGATGTTTCAAGGGTGGTCAAATGGTTGCTGACTGTGTTTAAATATGTGCTGACTTTGAGAATGCCCTTTAGAAGGACAGGAACAGAATTAGAACTTAGAATGTGGCCATATGTGAGCCAGGTGAAGTGGTTGTTACCATGTTAGGAAGACAACTATGGTATATATATATGACAGAAAAGTCAAGTGACAGGAGGGCCGGTGGCTGACGGCCCTCCGGCTTCATTGCTGTGTTTGGTGTGAATAAAGCCTCTTCTGAAATCAATGATCCTTGAAGAAGAAATTATTATAGAAAGAGAAAACTTTCGACATAAATGGCGACCACGGCAAGACAACTCAGGAGCTGATAAAGAAACCATGGCAGGATGTTTCTGGACGAATCAGCACAAACAGTGGCCACAAATTTGAATAGGTAAGCAGTCTTTGCTTAAGTTTGTGTTATTCGCCAGGAATGTACCTGTTATGGTGAGACAGCTTCTCCAAATTTAAAGAACTAAAAAGGATTTTTGATTTCAGAATAAATGCATGCAGTATAATTTCTAACAATTATGGCCTTGGGAATATGTAAAGGTCAGGTAAATTAGCTGTGGTTAATTGTTAAGAGGGCCTTGATGGATAACAAATAATCATGCACCTAGATGTTTAAAAAAGTCAGGTAAATTATCTGTGGTACGAGCCAAGTGGGCCTTGATGGATGGCAAAGTACAGCATGAGCACAGAAGTTTAAAAAGTCAGGTAAATTAGCTGTGGTTACTTGTTAAGAGGGCCTTGATGGATAGCAAGTAATTATGCAAATAAAAGTTAAAAATAAAGTCAGGTAAATTAGATGTGTTCAGGCGCCAAGTGGGCCTTGATGGATGGCGAAGTATACCATGAACACAAGTTTAAAAATAGTCCTATTTTGTTATGTTGAGGAAGTGTATTAACAGGGACAGTAATTTATTTTAATTGTATTTTGATGTGTTGAGAGTGCTGGATTGTCTGTGGCTAAGTATATGTGTGTGTGTCTGTGTGGACTGTGAGTTAAAAATAAGTTGTGGAGCAGTGACCCCCTGAACTCTGAAAGAGGTAGGGGAGGGGTGCTTCATTTGAGGAGAGGTATGAGAGAAGACTTGTATGAGTGCTTTGAATATTGTGATTTGAATGTGAGATTGTGAATGTTACATTCAGTTAGGAAAAGTGACATTGCAGAATTAGAATAAAGTAATAAATTATATGACAAGTGGTGAATAATTTTATACTATTCATGCAAAGTAAAGTTAAAAAGTAAAAGAAAAATTGGAAAGTTAAAAAGCAGTTGGTGATTAAAATATTATAAAGCTTGCATATGATAAAAATAAAAGGTAAAGTTAAATAAAATAAAAATAAATAAAACTTGATTATTCTTTTGAAAATTAAATTTTAGAACATTAAGTTAAAGAGAAAACAAGTCTAGAAATTGGTTATTAAAATAATTATTGATTAAAGGACAATATGGCCACTCCAGTGGAAATGCTAGGATCGAAATACCAATTGTGTAAAGAATTTATAGATAAGATGTCAAATAAATGGCAAACAAAGAACTAAGGATATGATAACCAAATGGCCAAAGGAAGGGACATTTGATGTAACATTATGAGAAGAAATGGAAACCTTGATTAAAAATTTAAAAATAAATAAATAAATTAATTAATTAATTACAAAATTAAGAACAGTTTAAAGAGAAATTAAAAGAGATAGACAAGGAAACAAAGAGAAAAGAAAACATGTTTTCAAATACTCATGTCAAATGTAACTCCAGAAGGGCAGTTCCCAATCCTAAATGCAAATGGAAGGACAGGTGGAGTTAGAAAATGAAAAACAAACAAGACAAGATGTGAGACAAAAGGAGAAAAGTAAAACATTTGAGAAAAATGCACCGTTAGATTGTTATGAACAAGCACGAGCAGCATTAGAGCAACTAAAAACTAAGTATGAGGTTAACAGGCAGGAAGAAAAAAAGAATAATTAAATAAAAAATAAATAAATAAAAAGGTGAAACAGAAACACAAATAGAAGAATTAGATAAAAGCATCAAAGAAATAGAAGAATTAATACAATGCACAGAAATACAGGCGAGTGATAGAAAAAAATATTAGAGAGTTTAAATATAGAAAATGAAGAGGAGGTAACATTTGATGAAGAAAGGTGGTCACAAATAAGAGAAACAGGGAAGTAAAACAACTCCCTATTTTAATTATGGGTGACAAAAGATTTTGAGGGCTTGTCAACGGCCTTCCTGACATCCAGGAGAGAGCTGGGAAATGGATTAGAGTGTTTGAAGAAGAAACAATGAGCAAATTGTGATCGGTGGGGGACATTAAAACACTTCTGGAAAAGTGGATCAAAAAAGGAAGAAATTCTTCAAGCTTCTGAACTGAACTCTTGCTATGAGACTGTTTTTGATGCATATCGTCCGGCAATATGGCAGGCATTGAGAAAAATGGAAGCAAGAGACTGGGAATCCAGAAGGAGACCCATTGAAGAGAAGAGTCAGACCAAATGGCAGTGCTCCTGTGAATGCTTCTGTGAATACCTCTGTAAATAACCCACCTACAGCAATTCCTCCAAATGTACACCAGATTCCTGCACCCACAGTCAGCAACAAGGGCCGGCAGGTTGGAAAAGAAATACACAGAATGGAGGACAGAGGGGGTAGTGGACAACCTGAATATAACAAAACCAATTGCCCAACAATCCATGGCAACAGTCACTCAGGAGTGAAAGGTGGGGTGGTTGGCAACGACCCACTCAAAATTTGCAAAGACAGGGGACAAATACAGTTAATTCCTCTGACAGCTCCAGTTTGCTTACAGACTAAAAATAAAAGTGTGACCTTACCAGTTCTTGTATCAAATCAAACTCCTGTAAACTTGTTGGGAAGAGATGTATTATGTAAATTAGGATTTCAAATTTGGTGTTCTCCAAAAGGAATGTATATAGACTTACAAGAAATAGAAACTCAAATGATGATTTCTGAGCCAAAAGCAAATGTATACTGGTTAAGACAAATAGAAAATGATGTAAGACAAATCATTAATAAATGGGGAAAGTTTGTTGAAGCGCAGATTTCTGAAGCTCAGTTACCAAAGTCAGGATTTCACTGTACTATGATATATGACGAAAAGAGAGATGAAAAAATAGAAAAGAAATGGCAAAAAGAAACGGACAGTCAAAAAATTGAGATTACCTCAAAATACATCATAATAGGTAAACAAGTGAGCAGTAATGAAAATAACTGAAAATGGATTTATAAAAAAAAAAAAAAAAAGTTGGTTCAATGTACCATAGTCTGTTCCACATATCTTTATACAGGAAAGAATTAGGAAGCCAAAAGATTTACAGCCAATGATGAAAAAAGCTGAACAATGCCAGTGGAATTCAACAATAAATCCATTAATTTTTTACTCTGTTGACAAAAATGTCATAAAAGTCTTGTGTGAAACAAAATTAATGGGGATTCCTCAAGAAATAATTATAAATCAAAAAGGACAAACATAAATGAAAGCAAAATCCCAATCAATAGAGACTGTTGAGAGTGAGCTATTTAAGGATGTTTAGTGGTGATACTTACTCCAGTAGTTTTGATAGAACCACAACCACAACTGGAAGATATTGTACGAATACAGCAACAAGCAGGCCCTTATGAACACTCTATGTAGCATCAGAGGGGGGCCAAAAAAGATGAAAAGAAAAAGATATTTGGCGTTCACATGAAAGACAGATTGTTGCACCAACAGTGCTTTTGAACACTCTCATTTCAGATGCGCAGGGAGTTGATCACTGCGCGAGGGGGGAAGTAATACGAAAAATTAAACAATAAGGATATTGGTCTCCATATTAATACGCAATGGTAGAAAATTTTAGACATCTGGTAATGGATTATGTGGACATGATAAATCGAGTACAAGGTAAACGATATATGCTTGTGATAATTGATCGATTTAGCAGATGGGTAGAAGCAGTACCATCTTCAGATGAGGGTTCAGGAAAAGAGGTAAATTCCTAGATTTGGGTCAGCGTTTATTAAAAAAACTGTAAAACAAGTATTGCAGCAACTTAGGATAAAACAAAGACTTGGTTGCATTTATAGGCCTCACTTGCACTAATGACTTATCGCATGCAAACTAACAGAATCATACATTTAACACCGCATGAAATGCTTACGGGTCGACCCATGCATGTACCATATTGCAGAGGTTGATTGATTAAAATTGATTGATACAAAGGAATGCCTATAGAACAATTGCAAATGGAATTAAGATCTTATATGAGGAAACTAACTGCAATATGTAAAGCTATATATTTACAGGAAAAAAGACCCAGGTGACCAGGTGTATCTGAGGGTATTCAGGACCATGAGAACCCATGGACAATAAAGACTGGCCTGATAAATCGAGCTGGATTTTGCAAGCATTGGAAGTTGATTCAAGTACCTCCAATGAGGACGAAGAAGATGAATGATGAGCCAGACCCTGGGTGTATGTGCCAGCCTAACCCAAGGGCGCAAAGTATCTGGGTTGAAGAAGATGACTACAATATAAAAAGAACTTTTGATAGTATAATGTATGACTTGATGTTTGATTATTCTACATAACTGTGACAACCACAGGCAAGGCTGAACAAATTGCAAGCTCACGCTTATAACAATGTACTGATGATAAGACATAGGAATTAGGGAAATTAGAATCTTTTACTCCATTCCTGAAAAAGAGAACAAAAGCAAAATCTGGAAGGAGATGTTTGGTTCTAATGTTCCTCCGGAGTGTGGTTGCATAATCTAGTCATTGGTAGTGAAACTGAGTGACTTATTTTAAGTCATTAGGTTGCATAACTGAAAAACTGGATTCTGAAACTACACATCTTGGAAAAGGTTAGTAAAGGTGGGGCTTAGGTAAGCACCAGAGGGGGGAATATGTAGAAGATTTTATTATGTAAATATTAGCATTTTATGGCTAATGAAAAGACACTATTATGTTCAAATGTGTAATGATGTTTCAAGGGTGGTCAAATGGTTGCTGACTGTGTTTAAATATGTGCTGACTTTGAGAATGCCCTTTAGAAGGACAGGAACAGAATTAGAACTTAGAATGTGGCCATATGTGAGCCAGGTGAAGTGGTTGTTACCATGTTAGGAAGACAACTATGGTATATATATATGACAGAAAAGTCAAGTGACAGGAGGGCCGGTGGCTGACGGCCCTCCGGCTTCATTGCTGTGTTTGGTGTGAATAAAGCCTCTTCTGAAATCAATGATCCTTGAAGAAGAAATTATTATAGAAAGAGAAAACTTTCGACAACCCTAGAGTCCAGGGGGCCTCATTTATAAACGTTGCGTACGCACAAAAGAAGGCGTACGCCGCTCTCTACGCAATAATTGGTATTTATAAAAAGCAAACTTGACGGGAAAATGTGCGGTCCTTCACGCAAGCTCTGACCCAGGTGTACGCACAAAAACGGGTGAAATGAGAAATGGCGACACCGTCGGCAGATGGAAGAAACACGTGAAAGTGTGTGAAACTGTAGACCGTTGTGCAAAAGAAATGGCAATACTGCCTCTTATATAGCTATAACATGCAGACTTCACAAAGCAAGTCTTACAATTAACAGCCTATACACGAACACCCGTTTGATCGATCTGCAGTGCAAAACAAACAAAATCAAACGAAAATTACAACAGAAATGCAAATTAACACATATTTGCAAAAAGAAAAGTGAAATTTGTTCTGCAATAATATTGGCATATTATGCAATTCATCCTCATAAATAATATGGTAAACAGAACGAAATAGCTAATGTACGAAACTGATATTCTCGTCAATGTGTCCGTCTGGCGGAGCAGATATAGATGCAATTAGATAGACAGATAGATAGATAATTAGGGAGATACAGTATATATATTTGGATGGATGGATGGATGGATGGATGGATGGATGCTGATAAAATAACGTATGACGTATGTCTCAACCATTCAGAAAGCTGCAAGTTACATTACATTTGCACTGAACTATTTCCCATTTCCACGTAGATTATAACCGACATCTGTAGCTTGTCAGATGCAATTAAATGGACGAAAATAAAATGCCCTATCACAATGCGTAATGACGCACAATGGCTGATCTTGCGCTCTTAGAAGATGTGGCAAATGAAAGGATTCGGAGTGAACGCATCTTCACACAGCAAGAAGACTTGCTGGCAAACGAGGACACACTCTGGCGATGGAGCGCTAGACGCTTTTTTGCCTCAACTTTGATGTCCGACCATTTCTTTTTTATTTCTGCCATGGTCCGAGGTTGTGAGGCTACAGCATTTACGGCGTCTACAACCTTTTGCCGTGCCATTTTGGCATTAGTAATGCCCACACTGTGCCCTCCAAAACAACATTTTTATCCTCTTTTCAACCTTGCCAACGATAATTTCTACTTCACATTGAGTGAAGTTACGTTTTTTTTATTTCCTCTCTGTGTTTGCCATGATTTCGCAATCGATGAATATTAACTTGTGGGCGTTTCACGGACTATTTATGGGCAACTATGGGCGTGACATGAAGCCGCAAAAGCTGCGCTATATTTAGAATTGATTGTGATTTATTAAGGGAAAACTGCGTAGGATGTGCGTACGCACGGTTTTATAAATCCGAATATATCTGTGCGTACGCACGTCCTATGTTTCATCCGTACGCCACTTCTGACGCAAATCCTACGCAAAGTTTTATAAATGAGGCCCCAGATCATGTACCTCTTACCCATCGTCAAGCTGTCCTCAAGTTATCCCATCAGGGGCTGGTCATATGGGTGTACGGAAGACATATGATAGAATTTTGAGGAAATTTTACTGGCCTAGAATCAAGAGGGATGTGATTCAGTATATACGGTCCTGTCACACATGTCAGATGACAGGTAAGCCGAATCAAAAGATTCCATTAGCTCCTTTTAAGCCTATAGCTGTGGTGACCACTCCTTTCGAACGTTTGATTGTTGATTGCGTTGGTCCTTTACCACGTTCTAAGGCTGGACATGCGTATCTACTCACTGTGATGTGTCAATCTACACGTTATCCAAACGACTATCCTTTGAGATCTATTACCACGAAAGTTATAATAAAGGCTTTGACGAGTTTCATGTCTACTTTTGGCATTCCAAAAGTTGTTCAGTCCGACCAAGGCTCAAACTTTATGTCTAGACAGTTTTCTAAAGCCATGCACCAACTAAACGTTAAACACAATGTCTCGAGTGCTTATCATCCTCAGAGTCAAGGAGGGTTGGAAAGATTTCATCAGACTCTTAATTCACTCTTGAGGTCTTATTGTGTTGAACTTGATAGTGACTGGGAGGAAGGACTTGCCTGGATGCTGTTAGCCGTTCGTGAGGTTGTGCAAGAGAGCACGGGCTTCAGCCCCAATGAGTTAGTGTTTGGACATACTGTTAGAGGTCCTATGGCTGTCTTGGCAGATGAGTGGACATCATCTCATCCTCCTGAGAACGTGTCAGATTACGTTAACAGTTTCTGTTACAGACTCTATGAAGCCCGAGCTGTACCTTTAAGGAAACTGGGTAAGTTGCAAGGGAAGATGCAGAGGCTGTTTGACCGTAAAGTAAAGCCTAGAAGTTTTAAAGTGGGTGATAAGGTGTTGGCCTTGTTACCCGTCTTGACTAGTCCATTCCAGGCTAGGTTTGCTGGTCCTTACACTGTTATTAAGATTTATCGTAATAACAATTATGTGTTAAGTACACCTAATCGTCGCAAGAAAGCACAGGTTTGTCATGTTAACTTGCTGAAATCTTATGTGACTCCTGTACCTTCATTGCTTGTCGATGTCGTGACCGCTGTAGATCTGAGTGTTCCAGAAACGTCTGTGGAGATTGGTCCTTCACAAGGTGCTGTGGAAGGCCTTCTAAACAACTCAGAGGTTCTTGCTAACCTGGGTTATCATTTGTCTCATTTATGTGAATCCGAAAAGGCTGATATTATCAAGTTGATAAAATCCTTTCCTTCTCTCTTTTCCGACATTCCTACTCAAACTCACGTCATCGAGCATGACATTGAAGTTGGCTCTGCTCAACCAGTTAAGCAACATCCATACCGAGTAAACCCTATTAAAAAGTTGTTACAGAAGAAGGTGGATTATTTACTTGCCATAATTTAGCAGAACCTAGTTTTAGTTCTTGAAGTTCTCCCTGCATCTTAGTGAGAACATGAGAACTCTTATCGTTTCTGCACTGATTACCGTAGACTTAACATCTTAACAAAACCTGACAGTTTCCTACAGTACACCGTCATGCCTTTTGGAGTTAGAAATGCTCCCGCTACTTTTCAGCGATTAGTCAATCGAGTGTTTTCTGGGTTGACGGGGTGTGAGGCTTACTTGGACGATGTCTTGTACAGTTTGTCTTGGTCTGAACATCTCGTACAAATCACAGAACTTTTTGAACGCTTAGAAAAAGCCAACTTAACGATAAATCTTGCAAAATGTGAATTTGGAAAGGCAACTGTGACATATTTGGGTAAGGTGGTTGGTCGAGGGCATGTAAAACTGATAAATGCAAAAGTAGAAACTATCTGTAGTTTTCCTACTCCAACTACACGTCGCGAGTTACGACGTTTCTTGGGATGGTGGGGTACCATAGGGGTTTTTGTAAAAAACTTTGCAAGTGTCGTTGCCCCTATGACAGACTTGTTAAGCCCAAAGAGACCTTTTAATTGGTCAGAGCAGTGTCAGAATGCCTTTAATAATAATGAATAATTAATAATAATAATGCTAAATCCTTGTTAGCAACTGGCCCTGTTTTAGTGGCACCTAGTTTTGAGAAAAGGTTCCTACTGGCAGTTGATGCTAGTGCATCTGGCGCCGGTGCTGTCCTTTTACAAGAGGATTCAAAGGGAATCGAGCGTCCGGTTAGCTACTTTTCCTAGAAATTTAACTGTCACCAGCAAGTGTACTCCACAGCAGAGAAGGAGGCTTTAGCCCTTGTTTTAGCCATTCAACATTTTGAGATCTATTTAAGTTCAGTCTGTGGACCCATTATGGTTTACACTGACCATAACCCATTGACTTTTATAGCTCGCATGCGTGGAAAGAATCAAAGGATTCTGAGATGGAGCCTTATTCTCCAACCTTTCCACCAGCAGATTAAACACATACGTGGCAAGGATAACATCATCGCTGATGCTCTCTCTCCCGTGTATAAGAGTCCAAATGTGTTGGGTATCTTATACATTTTCTTGTCTTTTCTCTATTTGTTTTGGTTTTCTCTTCCTCGCTTTTTCTCTCTTTTCCCCTCTGGGTTCTAGGGCCCAGGATTTCAGGTGCGAAGAGAAGTTGGGATTTATGAAGATGAGTGTTAATGTTATTATATACTCATATTTTGGTGGTGGTTTTTGCAAGTGTGTTTATTGTTCTTTTTCCTTTTTGTCGGTTTTTCAGGAAACATCCTTTTAGAGTGGGAGGTGTGACGACCCTGAGTCTTCCTATTGGGCAGAATGGGAGAGCTTCCGATTGGGTCTCCTGTTAATTGCCAATTAACTTGTGTGTGTGTGTGTGTGTATCATTAGAGGTCACGCTCTCTGTGGGATCGACATTCCCAGAGGCGTCTCCATGCTGGATGTAAGCACTTACTGATTATTTTCTTATCTGTTTGTATATCTTAAGTCATGTAGCATATATAAAATCGACCAAGATGGCGGCGCGAGTAGATCGCGAGGCTCAGCGTCTCTCCAGATTCTGCAATTTTGCGGTATTTTTCTTGCTCATCTCGGGTCTGTTCGTGCAGAACAGTTGTGCCTTTACATCGTACACCCGCGATGAGCTTTTGGATATTGGTTTGCGAATTTCCGACAGTTTTATGGACAATCTTCAACTCCTTCCTGAGATCGCTAGGACGCCCGAGGCGATGCGCTCAACCCGGCCGGGCGGAAGTGCACGCAGGAGGCGGCGTGATCGTAAACAAAGGCGGGGGAAGCGTGGAGGATTGCGGGCTAAGCTAACGCGTTCTCCTCATCGGCTCTCTTTACCCAGCATTTTCCTTGCTAATGTACGATCGCTAGTGAACAAAATGGAGATTCGACTCAGCATCACACACAGTAAGAAACTTTTGAACTGTAACGTCCTAATCTTCACTGAAACCTGGTTAAACAGCAGAATACCGGACACCGCTATCGAGCTAGCGGGACGCCACACACTGCGGGCAGATAGAACATTAGATGGCTCCGGGAAGACCAGAGGGGGTGGATTGTGCATTTATATTAACAAAGCTTGGTGCACAAACTCTGCTATTGTTGAGAGTCATTGTTCAGCTAACCTTGAGTTTCTCATGGTTAAATGTAGACCGTTTTATCTACCGCGGGAGTTCACTTCCACCATTATAACTGCTGCTTATATTCCCCCCGATGCCAAGCTTGCTATGAAAGAACTTCACGCAGCCATCAGTAAACAACAGACTGATCACCCGGAAGCTGCGTTTATTGTTGCAGGTGACTTTAATCACTCAAACTTAAAGTCAGTGCTACCCAAGTTTCACCAGCATGTTTCCTGCCACACCAGAGGAAACAAAACCTTAGACCATGTTTACACAAACATGGCCGGAGCTTACGTTGCAACACCCCTCCCCCACCTGGGACAGTCAGACCACCTCTCTTTGTTCCTCAGCCCCAAATATGCACCCCTCATCAACCGTGTGAAACCATCAGTGAAGACCATCAAGGTGTGGCCTGCGGGGGCAGATTCCACACTCCAGGAAAGGTTTCTAAACACAGACTGGAGTATGTTTGCTTCTCAAGCCACCAGTGGCGCTCACACGGACATTGACTCCTACACCTCCTCAGTATTGGATCATATCAATACCACCATTGACAGTGTTACAACCCAGAAACAGATCACCACATACCCAAATCAGAAGCCTTGGATGAACAGGGAAGTACGACTCCTGCTGAAGTCACGCAATACTGCCTTCAGATCAGGAGATGCACAAGCCTACAGCGCATCCAGAGCAAACCTGAAGAGGGGCATCAAAAAGGCCAAGCACTGCTACAAGCTAAAGATAGAGGGACACTTTTCCAACTCTGACCCTCGACGCATGTGGCATGGCATTCAGGCCATCAGTGATTATAAACCCACCCACTCCACCCCCGCAGCCACTGATGTCAACTTCCTGAACGAGCTAAATTACTTTTATGCTCGTTTTGAAAGAGACAACAGAGAAACTGCCACCAAGCTCAAACCCTCAGCTGACCACCCACCAATCACACTCTCCTCCACAGATGTCTGCAAGGCACTGAGCCGGATCAGCGCGCACAAGGCTGCTGGACCAGACAACATCCCTGGTCGTGTTCTCAGGGCATGTGCGGAGCAGCTCGCTAGGGTTTTTACAGACATTTTCAACCTGTCTCTCGCCCAAGCAGCTGTACCATCATGCTTTAAACGCACTTCCATTGTGCCAGTGCCGAAACACTCCAGCCCGAGGTGCCCTAATGACTACCGCCCTGTAGCACTCACACCCATCATTATGAAGTGCTTTGAGCGGCTGGTCCTGGAACACCTAAAAGACTCTATACCATCCACATTGGACTCACACCAGTTTGCCTATCGCAGCAATAGGAGCACAGAGGATGCAGTTTCCATGGCACTGCACTCTGTGCTCACCCATCTGGACAATAAGAACACTTATGCACGCATGCTGTTTGTTGACTTCAGCTCAGCATTCAACACTGTCATCCCATCCAAGTTAATTGCCAAACTTGGAGACCTGGGCATCAACACTTCAATGTGTAACTGTATTTTGGACTTCCTAACTGACAGACCCCAGAATGTTCGATCAGGATCCACCTGCTCCACGTCCATCACACTCAACACTGGTGTACCACAGGGCTGTGTGCTAAGTCCGTTTCTCTACTCCCTCTTCACCTCCGACTGCAAGCCTGTGTATGGAACTAATTCCATCGTCAAGTTTGCGAGACAACACTACGGTGTTTGGTCTCATCAGCAACAACGATGAGACTGCCTACAGGGAGGAGATCCAGCACCTGGCCACATGGTGCACTGATAATAACCTGCTCCTCAACACCACCAAAACGAAGGAGCTCATCGTGGACTTCAGGAAGGAGTCAAGAGGCACACACGACACCATCCACATCAATGGAATGGCTGTTGAGCGTGTCTCCAGTTTCAAGTTCCTGGGGATCCACATCTCGGCGGACATGTCGTGGACGACCAACACCTCCAGCCTGGTCAAGAAGGCTCACCAGCGCCTCTTCTTCCTGAGGACACTGAGGAAGAATCAGCTCTCCTCGGCTATCCTGGTGAACTTCTACCGCTGCGCAATAGAAAGCATCCTGACCAACTGAGTGGCAGTATGGTATGGGAGCTGCTCTGTTGCGGAGCGCAAGGCACTGCAGCGGGTGGTGAAAACTGCCCAGCGCATCACAGGGACTCCACTACCTGCCATCGAGCACATCCAGAGGAAACGCTGTCTGCACCGAGCTCGCAGCATCCTCAAGGACTCCTCTCACCCAGCCCACAGACTGTTTTCTCTCCTGCCCTCCGGCAGGCGTTTCAGGATCCTCCGGACCAGAACCAGCAGACTAAAGAACAGTTTTTTCCCCAGAGCTGTCTCTTTACTGAACTCAAACCACCGTTGATCCACTTCCCTCATAAACTGCAAACTCTCCTACCTCACACCTACATTCACTTTGTTATTTGCACTACCGACTGTTTATTACAATAACAACTGTTTACTTATGCATTTTGCACCACCATATCTTAACTGGAATATGCTCATTTGCATTGCCGACTGTATTTACAGTAACCATGTTTACATTTGCATTTTGCACCGTACTTCTAACTGCAATATGCAACCACTTTCCACTGCAATTTTACACTTTCTTTCGGATAGCTCTGTCCATAATTTATTGCACTACCTTAATCCACTGCTATATTCCTCATATTAGCCTAACATATTATTGTATACCTCTATCTGTAAAATTCTGTTTAAAGTAATAGCCATCTGTATATTATATTCATAGTACATATTCACCTGTACATTCTGTTTACATTCTGTTTATAGTAATAGCCATCTGTATATTTATATTTACTCACTGTATATATTCATCTGTAAATTCAGTTCTGTTTATAGTAATAACCATCTCTCTACTTATACATATTTATATATATTCAGTACATTTTTATGCCCTGCACTTACGCAACCACTGTATATCCTGCACTTGCTGCTATTGCACTTCTGGTTAGACCTAAACTGCATTTCGTTGCCTTGTACTTGTACTTGTGTAATGACAATAAAGTTGAATCTAATCTAATCTAATATGTATATTTTGTTATATTCATTCATTGCTTACCCCTAGACTTTTTGTTGTTGTTCTCTGTTTGTAGTGTCTTTAAGCTCAGTTTAATAAAACACTTTTCTTTGATTCGACATTTATTGTCCAATCTCCCCCCTCCCCCTTTTATGTTGCGACTCGAAACGAGCGGGTCTTAACACACAGGAAAAGTGATCAAAAGTCGCACATGTCTATCTAAATTCATATAATTGTTGTTTAAATTCTGAGTATTGACTTTGTCATTTCAGTGCATATGGCCATTAATGAAACTGGAACATTCATGTAAATGTGTATATCAATATGAAAACAGTTTTAAATTGTTCTTGCTTAATTACTTTTCTCACTCTAGTAAAATAGTTGTTTTTTTGTTTTTTTTATACATTTTGATTTTACTAGATGTATATAGCCTAAAACAATAGGCACAAATAACACTGGATTTAACCTTCATGATAATGTGGATATAATGTATGAAATGGATAAGAATTAGTGACATTTAATTTTCACTCCATCTTCTCACATGTATTTCCTACAATCTAACTTCAGTTCACTACCTCACCATCTGTGTCGCCAATTCCCTTTGTCTTCAGAATGTGCGTACGCACGGCTCAAAGTTTGCTTAAAGGTGCGCACATTCTCCCGTTAAGTTAGTTTTTTTATTTTATATAGATCACAACCTTTGCGTGGGAACCGGCGTACCCAGCACCGTTTTGTGCGTATGCACGCTTTATAGATGAGACCCCTGGAGACATGCAAACCTGCTCCATCTCAGATAGGGGATCCCCGAATTTAGAGAATCAGGCTGTTAGGCATCTATTCATCATTATTTTTATTTTTTACAACTGTTTTACTTGTCCTTGTTTTTATTTGTGTTTCTTATGCATATGTTATCACTATTTTAATTAATTTTCTATGTCAAGCACTTTGAATTTTGTCTGGCTATCACCAGACCAAACTCAATTTAAGTTTGAACATAGCACAAGAGGCGTGATCAACGGGCATAATTCAAATGACTCTGATTGGTTGAAGGACTATCCAATTGCATACAGAATCATTTGAACTATGCCCATTGATCACGCCTCTTGTGGTCTGATTGGTTGAAGAACAATTGCGTACAGACCACAAGAGGTGTTATAAACGAGCATAAATTAAATGACACTGTATGCAATTTGATAGTCCTTCAACCAATCAGACCATAAGAGGCATGATCAACGGGCAATGACCCATCACTTCTCTATCCGTCATCGTGTTAAACCCGCTAATAGCGCCAGGTGGATAAGTCAGTTCAATTCAATTCAATTCAAATTTATTTGTATAGCGCTTTTCACAATACACATTGTTTCAAAGCAGCTTTACAGAAAGTGCATTTCATAAATGTACATAAAAAAATGTTAGAAAGACAATGTTAAAGAAAAATTTTCGGAAAAGTTAATCAATCATGTATTAATTTAGGCCTTAACAACGCTGGCGTTGAGTCGTCTCTTCACAGGCGTGGAGTCGTCTCATCACAGGTGTTGGGGCATCCGAAGTCTTCATGAGAGGCTGGATACAATCTGGAGCTGACGAACTATTTACCTCGGGACTAGTGTCCCGAGATAACCACAGAAAAGCAGATGGGAAATAATTAGCATAGCTGCTGTTCAGAATATTATATTAATGCTTTTGATCCGATTTAACTGTAGTATAAAGGGTAATTATAATGTGAATGCTTGGCTAAAGAGATGTGTCTTTAATCTAGTTTTAAACTGGGACAGCGAGTCTGAACCTCGAACAATATCAGGAAGACTATTCCAGAGTTTAGGAGCTAAATGTGAAAAAGCCCTCCCTCCTTTAGTGGACTTAGATATCCTAGGAATGACCAGAAG
Organism: Romanogobio albipinnatus; assembly: GCA_023566225.1. Taxonomy (NCBI): domain Eukaryota; kingdom Metazoa; phylum Chordata; class Actinopteri; order Cypriniformes; family Gobionidae; genus Romanogobio; species Romanogobio albipinnatus. The sequence continues at coordinate 3,289,398 of CM042249.1, read as the reverse complement.
CCTAGAGTTTAGTGACCTTAAAGAGCGCGATGGATTGTAGGGCGATAGAAGATCCGTTAGATACACTGGAGCTAAACCATTTAGGGCTTTATAGGTCAGTAGCAATACTTTGTAATTGATACGGAACTTAATAGGTAACCAGTGTAGAGATGATAAAATTGGTGTTATATGATCATATTTTCTTGACCTAGTAAGAACTCTAGCAGCTGCGTTTTGGACTAACTGTAGTTTGTTTATTGAGGATGCGGGACAACCAGCTAAATAATGTTTTATAAACATAGTTCGGGAGGAGCACGTTCAGATAATTGACACAGGTGGAGAGCACTCAGCTAATCAACAGTAAGAGGTATATATATACACGCAGCAGTCTTACCTCCATTCATTGACAGTTTTCTAGCACAGACGGCATTTCCGGCAGTTCGCCCCGCCCGCCCGCCCAAGCTGTCTACATGGCTCGAAGCAACTCTACAATACTAAAATCTTTTACTTAAAAATGTATAAGCTATCTAAAAACCCCTTTCGGCCTCTTCCATGAGCATTCACGAGCCAACCGCGAGAGCAGGGAATGATATCAATGAGCGGGGAATGATATCAAGATGGCGCCGAGGATGGCCGCTACGTCGCGAGCTCGGCTGAAACATTGTAGTTTTTTGTTTGTTCTGTTTATAGTTTGTGTGTTTTTTGTCTTGGATGTTGTCTGCCTTACTACGTACGACAGACAGACACTTTTGGACATTGGTTCAGCAATCGCACACCGAAAACCGGACTTTAAATTCTTCAGTGACGAACTGACGTTTACAAACACAGCAGCGGATCCCTTTGTCTGGACGGCCCGACCGCGCAAACGCGGCCGGAGAAGAGGGAAGAGAGCCGGCGTACTCATCAGAGTAAGACGCCGCGCAAACCGACCCCCGCTTCCCAGTATTTTACTAGCAAATGTTCAGTCTCTGGACAATAAACTCTGCGAGCTGAGAGCGCAGATCTCTTTCCAGCGAGACACGAGGGACTGCTGCATTATCTGCCTCACAGAAACTTGGATGTCTGCTGAGATTCCAGATTCGGCCATCGAAACCACGGGGTTCTCCGTGCATCGAATAGACAGAGAAAAAGATCTCTCCGGGAAAAGCAAAGGCGGGGGTGTGTGTTTTATGATTAACCGATCCTGGTGGGATCAGAGGAACGTACATTCTATCAAGTCTTTCTGTTCTCCTGATCTGGAATTTCTCATGCTTCTGTGCCGACCATTCTGGCTACCAAGGGAATTCACAGCGGTCATCATCACAGCTGTGTATATTCCCCCACAAGCCGACACAGACCGGGCACTAAAGGAACTGTACAGGACAGTGAGTGAGCAGGAAACCGCACATCTTGAGGCTGCGTTTATTGTGACCGGGGACTTTAACAAAGCCAACTTCAAGCGCATTGCACCCAAATACCACCAACATGTTAGCATCAACACGCGAGGGAACCGCGTCTTAGATCACTGCTACTCCCCCTTCAAGGATTGTTACAAGTCCCTCCCGCGCCCACCATTTGGCAAATCGGATCACGCTTCCATCCTACTTTTGCCCGCATATAGGCAAAGACTCAAACAGGAAGCACCCGCCCTCAGAACCATCCAGTGCTGGTCGGACCAATCAGACTCTATGCTACAGGACTGTTTTGATCACGCGGACTGGGAGATGTTCCGGTCGGCCTCTGATGACGACATCGAGGTTTACGCTGATAGCGTAACGTGTTTCATCAGTAAGTGCGTAGAAGACGTTGTTCCGACCAAAACAATTCGGCTGTACCCTAACCAGAAGCCGTGGCTAAATGGGGATGTTCGCGCGGCACTCAATGCGCGGACCTTCACTTTTAATTCCGGTAATGCGGAGGAGCATAAACAAGCAAGTTATGCCCTCCGGAAAACCATCAGAGCAGCAAAACGGCAGTACAGGGACAAGATTGAAGGACAGTTCAACACCACCGACTCCAGAAGCATGTGGAGGGGAATTAACACCATCACGGACTACAAAGGGAACACAAACTCCACCGTGAACACCGCTGCCTCTCTCCCGGACGAGCTCAACACCTTCTATGCTCGCTTTGAGGGAACTAACACCGCCCTCGCGGAGAGAGAGCTCGCGGCTGAAGATACAGAGGTTAGTGCACTCTCCGTATCTGTAGCGGATGTAACCCGATCCTTCCAGCGGGTGAACGTCCGTAAAGCCGGGGGTCCAGACGGCATTCCCGGCCGCGTGATCAGAGCGTGCGCGCACCAACTGGCTGGAGTTTTCACTGACATTTTTAACCTGTCCCTCTCCCTGTCTGTGGTCCCCACATGCTTTAAAACGTCCACTATTGTTCCTGTACCTAAGCAGTCAAAAACCACCTGCTTAAACGACTGGCGTCCTGTTGCTCTGACCCCCATCATCAGTAAATGCTTTGAGAGACTAGTCAGAAACCATATCTGCTCTGTTCTCCCCCCCTCACTGGACCCACTGCAGTTTGCATACCGCACAAACCGCTCCACTGATGATGCCATTTCATCCACTATACACACTGCTCTCTCCCACCTGGAAAAGAGGAACACATATGTGAGAATGCTGTTTGTGGACTACAGCTCAGCATTCAACACCATTGTGCCCTCCATACTTGACATTAAACTCCGGGCTCTAGGCTTAAACAGCTTGTTATGCAGCTGGATCCTGGACTTCCTGTCAAACAGACGCCAGGTGGTCAGAATGGGCAGTAACATCTCCTCACCACTGACTCTCAACACTGGAGCCCCTCAGGGCTGCGTTCTCAGCCCACTCCTGTACTCCCTGTACACACATGACTGTGTGGCAACCCACAGCTCCAACACCATCATCAAGTTTGCTGACGATACGACGGTGGTAGGTCTTATCACCGACAATGATGAAACGGCCTACAGAGAGGAGGTGCACACTCTGACACGGTGGTGTCAGGAGCACAACCTCTCCCTCAACGTCAGCAAGACCAAGGAGCTGGTGGTCGACTTCAGGAGGAATGAGAGAACACCGCCCCATCACCATCGATGGAGCACCGGTGGAGAGAGTCAGCAGCTTCAAGTTCCTCGGTGTCCACATCACAGAGGAACTCTCATGGTCCGTCCACTCCGAGGCCGTTGTGAAGAAGGCTCATCAGCGCCTTTTCTTCCTGCGACGGCTGAGGAGGTTTGGAATGAACCGCCACATCCTCACACGCTTCTACACCTGCACCATAGAGAGCCTGCTGACTGGCTGCATCACCACCTGGTACGGCAACAGTACCGCCCGCAGCCGCAAGGCCCTGCAAAGGGTAGTGCGCACGGCCAGCTGCATCATCGGAGGTGAGCTTCCCTCCCTCCAGGACATTTACGCCAGGCGGTGTGTGAAGAGAGCTCAGAGGATCATCAGAGACTCTAGCCACCCGAACCATGGGCTGCTCTCACTGCTGCCATCAGGCAGACGGTACCGTAGCATCAGAACACGCACCAGCCGACTTCAGAACAGCTTCTTCCCACAAGCAATTAGACTACTTAACTCCTGATCCATCAGTATCATAACACACACTGGACAGAATATCACTCAGCACAACCCACTGTAGATACACACACATTATATACACATTTATTTATCATACAGCATCTATTGCACTTTGGATTTAAATTTTTCAATCTGTGAATAATATTTTATACTATACATTGTATATTATTATTATTATTATTATTATTATTATAGCGTAATGTATATTGTTTAGTGTATGTTTAGTGTATATTGTTTAAAGTATATGTATATTGTAAGTATGTGTATATTGTTTAAAGCTGTGAGAACTACACTCACATTGTGTGAATTATTTATTGTTTATTGTAGTGTATACTGTGCTGTGAGTAATTGTGTGCGCATCAGATGTGTAATCTGTTGTTGCTTAAATGTTGTACATGTCATGTCATGACTACTATGTTGCTCGGAACTGCACCTAAGAATTTCACCTGCTGTTGCACTTGTGTATATGGTAGAGTGACAAATAAAGTGATTTGATTTGATTTGATTTGAGCAGTGCTCGGACAGTGTAAAGGAGTGCACACCGCACAGACTTGCAACAGAGAGAACTACAACAGTTCCTGTCTTAAGATAAAGTATTACAACTCTTTTACTTTTCTTTTCTTGCGATCTTTTCGCCTCTGTGTACTACAGTACAGACATATACTTTCACACAGGAGAAGTGCGTTCATCATGAACGCGCACGCGGTCGCCGTGGTGATGAACGATCAATATACTTGCTGCTGGTAAAGCGAGTGAACGTATCGTGAGGCTAAATCACTAAAATGCTGGCAATGCAACAGTGCAACAATCAGCTACTAGTTGGAATCAGCTGATAATCACCGCCTTGATTCAATACTTCTCAACTTGATGCTCACATAAACTCGGTCACACAGGGCTCGACACAGTGAGACCATAATAGCATATGTGACTATAAATAGATGTGTGCGAACTAAACAATGTATTTGGGAGCACCCACTTTCTTAAATGTAACATCAATACCCTATAGTAGGGCAGGCTATTGTATTACAAGCGTATCAATGATTGATATGCCATCTTATATTTATATATATATTTTATGAAACAGAAAAATTCAAAGGCTATGATTTCATTGAATTAATGTGAGAGATCACATTTCAAAATCTGAATGTGGCACCTGCGTTCTACTGGCTTGAACAATGCTTCAGAATGCTTCAGTTCAGAGCATTTCACAATCAATGAATAGCATACATTTATGCAAAGCAAATTCGAATCAACAACGACAACATATTACGATATTAATCACTGTAAAGAAAACGGTGTATACAGTTGTAAGACTGTATTTTATCTCCCTCATATGAATTTGAATGAGCATCCTGCAATAATAAGGCATACACATTTCAAAATAAGAGTCCATTCGGTTACACAAATGTGTTTCTCCATTTGTCCGTCTAACTTTTTCTCCCACAGGAGCTGAGTTTCTCTGGCTAATTTTCTCCACTACTACAGCAGTGCTGTTCCCTCTGCTCCCACAGGAGCTGAGTTTCTCTGGCTAATTTTCTCCACTACTACAGCAGTGCTGTTCCCTCTGCTCCCAGTTCTCCTGAGTTTCTCCGGCTAATTTTCTCCATTGCCACAGCAGTGCTGTTCCCTCTGCTCCCAGTTCTCCTGAGTTTCTCTGGCTAATTTTCTCCATTGCCACAGCAGTGCTGTTCCCTCTGCTCCCACAGGAGCGGAGTTTCTCTGGCTAATTTTCTCCACTGCCTCAGCAGTGCTGTTCCCTCTGCTCCCACAGGAGCTGAGTTTCTCTGGCTAATTTTCTCCACTGCCTCAGCAGTGCTGTTCCCTCTGCTCCCACAGGAGCTGAGTTTCTCTGGCTAATTTTCTCCACTGCCTCAGCAGTGCTGTTCCCTCTGCTCCCACAGGAGCTGAGTTTCTCTGGCTAATTTTCTCCATTGCCTCAGCAGTGCTGTTCCCTCTGCTCCCACAGGAGCTGAGTTTCTCTGGCTAATTTTCTCCACTGCCTCAGCAGTGCTGTTCTCTCTGCTCCCACTGGAGCTCAGTTTCTCTGGCTAATTTTCTCCACTACTACAGCAGTGCTGTTCCCTCTGCTCCCACTGGAGCTGAGTTTCTCTGGCTAATTTTCTCCACTACTACAGCAGTGCTGTTCCCTCTGCTCCCAGTTCTCCTGAGTTTCTCCGGCTAATTTTCTCCATTGCCACAGCAGTGCTGTTCCCTCTGCTCCCAGTTCTCCTGAGTTTCTCTGGCTAATTTTCTCCATTGCCACAGCAGTGCTGTTCCCTCTGCTCCCACAGGAGCTGAGTTTCTCTGGCTAATTTTCTCTATTGCCTCAGCAGTGCTGTTCTCTCTGCTCCCACAGGAGCTCAGTTTCTCCGGCTAATTTTCTCCACTACTACAGCAGTGCTGTTCCCTCTGCTCCCACAGGAGCTCAGTTTCTCTGGCTAATTTTCTCCACTGCCAAAGCAGTGATGTTCCCTCTGCTCCCACAGGAGCTCAGTTATCTGGCTAATTTTCTCCACTGCCAAAGCAGTGATGTTCTTTCCCAGAAACCTCAATGCTACGTGACGGCCAGGAGATGTTTAAAGCATTTCACTTCTCTTATCAACATGCCGTTCCCCGATATTTCTCTCCTTTCAATCACCTCATTTATTTATACCTTAATACATCAAAGGTTACTTGAGCTGCATCCAGTTTTCCACAATTGATGTACAGCAATTCCTCCCCCGAGATAAACAATTCACCAACCTCTCTCTGATCAAAGGGATTCAAAGATCCCAGCCCACCCGTCCCGACATCAGACAACTTATAACGCTGGTATCCTCAAAGGTATTGACACCCTCCGCCAGACTACCAGCCCACTCAACGCCATGTTCTCCTAGCCTTTTCTGGTTTCCTTAGATGCTTGGATTTAATCTACATTTTCAACCTCTCATCGCCAATCTAATCATATCAGTCAGAACCAAATTCTGCATTATTTTCCTGTTTAACACTGTGAAGCTGCTTTGAACCAATTGGCATCGTAAAAAGCGCTATAAATAAAGGCGAGGTGACTGACCAGTCAGTTCTGGCTTAATTTCAATGGAGAAGTTCTCCCCTGGAACCCCAGTTTCAGATGATTCTAACAAACCTGTGACACGCTTTTGGTTCCAGAAACACCTCAAATCCGTTCTCCAACTATCAGGGGTCCCAGCAAAGAACTTTTCAAGTCACTCCTTCCGCATTGGGGCAGCAACCTCAGCAGCCCAAAAAGGCCTCTCCCAACAGCAGATCCAAGCTCTCGGGAGATGGTCTTTCGACGCTTTCCAAAGCTATATCAGGACCAATCGGTTCCACATCAAAAAAGCCCACCAAACCCTTATTGACTAGTACACAGTGAGAATATCCCGATCAAACACTCATATTTTCCTTATGTTCTCAGGCTCCAGTAAGAAATGGAAAGTTTCCATGGACGCAGCACAGGGGGAAGTTCCTCACAGCTTGAAAGAGTGGAACATTTCCACGCCATATGTAAGAGAGGAAGTTCCTCGCAGCATGAAAGAGTGGAAGTTCCACGCAGTATGTAAGAGAGGAAGTTCCTTGCAGTATGAAAGAGAGGAAGTTCCTCGCAGTATGAAAGAGTGGAAAGTTTCCACGCAGTACGAAAGAGTGGAAAGTTTCCACGCAGTATGAAAGAGAGGAAGTTCCTCGCAGTATGAAAGAGTGGAAAGTTTCCACGCAGTATGAAAGAGAGGAAGTTCCTCGCAGTATGAAAGAGTGGAAAGTTTCCACGCAGTATGAAAGAGAGGAAGTTCCTCGCAGTACGAAAGAGTGGAAAGTTTCCACAGTATGAAAGAGAGGAAGTTCCTCGCAGTACGAAAGAGTGGAAAGTTTCCACGCAGTATGAAAGAGAGGAAGTTCCTCGCAGTATGAAAGAGTGGAAAGTTTCCACGCAGTATGAAAGAGAGGAAGTTCCTCGCAGTACGAAAGAGTGGAAAGTTTCCACGCAGTATGAAAGAGAGGAAGTTCCTCGCAGTACGAAAGAGTGGAAAGTTTCCACGCAGTATGAAAGAGAGGAAGTTCCTCGCAGTATGAAAGAGTGGAAAGTTTCCACGCAGTATGAAAGAGAGGAAGTTCCTCGCAGTACGAAAGAGTGGAAAGTTTCCACGCAGTATGAAAGAGAGGAAGTTCCTCGCAGTACGAAAGAGTGGAAAGTTTCCACGCAGTATGAAAGAGAGGAAGTTCCTCGCAGTATGAAAGAGTGGAAAGTTTCCACGCAGTATGAAAGAGTGGAAAGTTTCCACGCAGTATGAAAGAGAGGAAGTTCCTCGCAGTATGAAAGAGAGGAAGTTCCTCGCAGTATGAAAGAGTGGAAAGTTTCCACGCAGCATGAAAGAGAGGAAGTTCCTCGCAGTATGAAAGAGTGGAAAGTTTCCACGCAGTATGAAAGAGTGGAAAGTTTCCACGCAGTACGAAAGAGCGGAAAGTTTCCACGCAGTACGAAAGAGCGGAAAGTTTCCACGCAGCATGAAAGAGAGGAAGTTCCTCGCAGTATGAAAGAGTGGAAAGTTTCCACGCAGTATGAAAGAGAGGATGTTCCTCGCAGTATGAAAGAGTGGAAAGTTTCCACGCAGTATGAAAGAGAGGATGTTCCTCGCAGTATGAAAGAGTGGAAAGTTTCCACGCAGTATGAAAGAGTGGAAAGTTTCCACGCAGTACGAAAGAGCGGAAAGTTTCCACGCAGTACGAAAGAGCGGAAAGTTTCCACGCAGTACGAAAGAGCGGAAAGTTTCCACGCAGTACGAAAGAGCGGAAAGTTTCCACGCAGTACGAAGAGTTGATGTTTCCATGCAGAGTAGGAAGTTTCCACGCAGCAAGGAAGTGTTTAATAATGTTTTTAATATTGTTGCCTCTCCCATATTTCCCTTTTTTGTTTTCTCTTGCAGGCAATCCCCCGGCACGATGCGCCACAACCACCCTCAGGGGCCTACCGGTCAAGCAATCAGGCCTTTCTCAAATGCCAGCCCGCCAAGCTCGGTTTTTTGGGGGGGGATTTAGCCAGGAGGCTGTCCTATGCTTTAACATTTTTTGGGGGGTACTCTGGGTTCGGGCCAAATTCCAAGCTCGAAGCCCTCCCCCGGACAGCACGCCAAATACGCAGTTAAACTTCTCTCCATAAATTATGTAAGTGTGAACTCGTGAATAAAGCATTACAGTAATCTAATCTCGAGGTCATGTATGCATGAACTAACTTTTCTGCATCAGAAATAGATAGCATGTTACGTAGCTTAGCAATGTTTCTAAGGTTGAAAAATGCTGTTCTTGTAACATGAAATATGATTTTCGAATGACAAGTTGCAGTCTAATATAACACCCAGGTCTTTTACTGTAGTGGATAAAGTGACAGGACATCCTTCCAAGGTAAAGTTGTATTGTGAGAGGTTTTGTGGGCAGTTTTTTGGACCAATAAGTAATACCTCCGTTTTATCTGAATTTAATAGCAGAAAATTACACGTCATACAGTATTTAATATCTTCAACACACGCTGTCAGTTTAGATAATTTAGCGTTTTCATCCGGTCGTGATGAAATATATAATTGAGTGTCATCAGCATAATAGTGGAAATTAATTCCATGTTTTCTTATAATATTACCAAGTGGCAGCATATATATTGAGAATAGCAGAGGGCCTAACACGGATCCTTGCGGCCCACCATAATCTACTGACGTCATCTTTGATTTTTTCCCATTTTTCCCATTAGACAGACAAAATGGTAGCGGTCTGTTAAGTATGATCGAACCCAGTTTAGTGCCTGTCCCTGAACACCAGTATAATTTTGAAGTCGATCTAAGAGTATTTTATGATCTATAGTATCGAACGCAGCACTAAGATCGAGTAGAACTAGTATTGAGATACAGCTATGGTCATAAGTTAGAAGTAAATAATTTGTGATTTTAACGAGTGCAGTTTCTGTGCTATGATGCGGCCTGAATCCTGATTGAAATTTTTGGAGAGTTCCTCTGTGATGTGGACACCGAGGAACTTGAAGCTGCTGACTCTCTCCACCGGTGCTCCATCGATGGTGATGGGGTGGTGTTCTCTCTCATTCCTCCTGAAGTCGACCACCAGCTCCTTGGTCTTGCTGACGTTGAGGGAGAGGTTGTGCTCCTGACACCACCGTGTCAGAGTGTGCACCTCCTCTCTGTAGGCCGTTTCATCATTGTCGGTGATAAGACCTACCACCGTCGTATCGTCAGCAAACTTGATGATGGTGTTGGAGCTGTGGATTGCCACACAGTCATGTGTGTACAAGGAGTACAGGAGTGGGCTGAGAACACAGCCCTGAGGGGCTCCAGTGTTGAGAGTCAGTGATGATGAGATGTTACTGCCCATTCTGACCACCTGGCGTCTGTTTGACAGGAAGTCCAGGATCCAGCTGCATAACAAGCTGTTTAAGCCTAGAGCCCGGAGTTTAATGTCAAGTATGGAGGGCACAATGGTGTTGAATGCTGAGCTGTAGTCCACAAACAGCATTCTCACATGTGTTCCTCTTTTCCAGGTGGGAGAGAGCAGTGTGAATTGTAGATGAAATGGCATCATCAGTGGAGCGGTTTGTGCGGTATGCAAACTGCAGTGGGTCCAGTGAGGGGGGGAGAACAGAGCAGATGTGGTTTCTGACTAGTCTCTCAAAGCATTTACTGATGATGGGGGTCAGAGCAACAGGACGCCAGTCGTTTAAGCAGGTGGTTTTTGACTGCTTAGGTACAGGAACAATGGTGGACGTTTTGAAGCATGTGGGGACCACAGACAGGGAGAGGGACAGGTTAAAAATGTCCGTGAAAACTCCAGCCAGTTGGTGCGCGCACGCTCTGATCACGCGGCCGGGAATGCCGTCTGGACCCGCTGCTTTACGGACGTTCACCCGCCGGAAGGATCGGGTTACATCCGCTAAAGATACGGAGAGTGCACTAACCTCTGTATCTTCAGCCGCGAGCTCTCTCTCCGCGAGGGCGGTGTTAGTTCCCTCAAAGCGAGCATAAAAGGTGTTGAGCTCGTCCGGGAGAGAGGCAGCGGTGTTCACGGTGGAGTTTGTGTTCCCTTTATAGTCCGTGATGGTGTTAATTCCCCTCCACATGCTTCTGGAATCGGTGGTGTTGAACTGTCCTTCAATCTTGTCCCTGTACTGCCGTTTTGCTGCTCTGATGGTTTTCCGGAGGGCATAACTTGCTTGTTTATGCTCCTCCACATTAACGGAGTTAAAAGTGAAGGTCCGCGCATTGAGTGCCGCGCGAACATCCCCATTTAGCCACGGCTTCTGGTTTGGGTACAGCCGTATTGTTCTGGTCGGAACAACGTCTTCTACGCACTTCCTGATGAAACACGTTACGCTATCAGCGTAAACCTCGATGTCGTCATCAGAGGCCGACCGGAACGTCTCCCAGTCCGCGTGATCAAAACAGTCTTGGAGCATAGAATCTGATTGGTCTGACCAGCACTGGATGGTTCTGAGGGCGGGTGCTTCCTGTTTGAGTCTTTGCCTATATGCGGGCAAAAGTAGGATGGAAGCGTGATCCGATTTGCCAAATGGTGGGCGCGGGAGGGACTTGTAACAATCCTTGAAGGGAGAGTAGCAGTGGTCCAAAACACGGTTCCCTCGCGTGTTGAAGCTAACATGTTGGTGGTATTTGGGTGCGATGCGCTTGAAGTTGGCTTTGTTAAAGTCCCCGGTCACAATAAACGCAGCCTCAGGATGCGCGGTTTCCTGCTCACTCACTGTTCTATACAGTTCCTTTAGTGCCCGGTCTGTGTCGGCTTGTGGGGGAATATACACAGCTGTGATGATGACCGCTGTGAATTCCCTCGGTAGCCAGAATGGTCGGCACAGAACCATGAGAAGTTCCAGATCAGGAGAACAGAAAGACTTGATAGAATGTACGTTCCTCTGATCACACCAGGATCGGTTGATCATAAAACATACACCCCGCCTTTGCTTTTCCCTGAGAGATCTTTTTCTCTGTCCATTTCCGTGGTCGGGCCGCCCAGACAAAAGGTTCCGCTGCGGTGTTTGTAAACGGCGGTTCGTCACTGAAGAATTTAAAGTCCGGTTTTCGGTGTGCGATTGCCGAACCAATGTCCAAAAGTGTCTGTCTGTCGTACGTAGTAAGGCAGACAGCATCCAAGACAAAAAACACAAAAACTATAAACAGAACAAACAAAAAACTACAATGTTTCAGCAGAGCTCGCGACGTTGCGGCCATCCTCGGCGCCATCTTGACCTCTAAATTAGTTTGTTTCCATTTGTGCTCTAAGTTACGAGTTTCTCTCTTGATAACATGTGTAGCACTGTTGTACCATGGTGCTTTAGTTTTCTCTAACCTTTTTTAATCTAATTGGTGCAACAATTTCTAATGTGCTAGAGAAAATGGTGCTCATACTGCTAGTCATTTCCTCTAGTTCATCTGTTTGTTTGGGTTCACTGAGCAGCTGAGACTGATCAGGTAAGCTATTTGAGAATCTATCTATAGTGGTTGGAGTGATTGTTCTGCCTGGTCGATAACGTGGCGCAACATGACAGATTTCTGCAGTACGCAGTATGCAAGTTACCATGTAATGGTCAGTGACATCATCACTTTGAGGTATAATATCTATATCGGTTGGGTTGGTCCCATGTGATATAATTAAATCTAGTGTGTGATTAAGACGATGGGTGGGACCAGTGACGTTTTGCTTGATCCCAAAGGAGTTTAATAGATCTGTAAACGCAGCCCCTAATGCATCATTTGTGTTATCTACGTGTATGTTAAAATCTCCAACAATTAATGCTTTATCGACGTTGACCAACAGATCTGAGAGAAAGTCTGCAAACTCTTTTAAGAAATCAGCATAGGGCCCTGGAGGTCTATACACAGTAGCCAAGGCTAGAGATAATACGGATTTCTTTCTTGCATCTAAGAGCGTAACATTTAGCACTAGTACTTCAAACGAATTAAACCTGTGACCTGTTTTCTGAGTAACATTAAGAATATCTCTATAGATTGTTGCAACACCGCCGCCACGACCAATCAGACGGGGCTCATGCTTATAACAGTATCCTGGCGGAGTAGACTCATTTAGACCGAAATAATCATTTGGCTTAAGCCAGGTTTCAGTAAGGCAAAGTACATCGAAACTATTATCTGTGACCATTTCATTTACAATAACCGCCTTAGATGTGAGCGATCTAATGTTTAGAAGACCTAGTTTTAGAAATTGTTTTTGTTCACTAATATTTAGCTTTCTGGTTTAATCACAATTAGATTTTTTCTAGATCCTACAGTAGATTTAATGTTTGACCTCATTAAACGAGGAATAGACACAGTTTCTATATAATGTTCTACATTGGTACTTATGTCAATTAAGTTAGTACAGGAAAGACTGTCATCTGTACTTACTAGTCATATGGTGGTGTGTAACGCCCTGGAGATGTTGTTCGACAGAAGAGCCGCTCCGATTCTGCTGGGGTGAAGGCCATCAGGACGGAAGAGCCTAGGTCGCTCCCAGAAAAGATTCCAATTATTTACAAAGAGCAGCTTCTGTTCATTACACCATGACAATAACCATTCATTTAGAGCAAATAATCTACTGAACTTTTCATGTCCTAGTCGGTACGTGGGAAGGGGTCCAGACACGATGATCGTTGCTTCAGGCGATGTTCTGCGCACCGTCTCTAGCAGGCTCTTGTAGTCCTTCTTCAGAACCTCCGTCTGCCGCAGCCTGGTGTCGTTCGTTCCCGCGTGCAACACGACAGCTCCGATGCGCTCGTCACCGTTCAGGATCTCGGGAACCTGCGCAGCGACATCGAGAACACGAGCACCAGGAAAGCAGTGAGTGATTACTTTGCCTTTACCTGAGGTAGCGTGGACATGCCGGACGATGGAAGTACCGATCACCACAGCGCTGCGTTCCGTCTCGCGAAGAGGAGAGAAGCGGTTCCGAGTGGAGATCTCGAAGACCGGGAGGGGCGGAGAGGTCCTAGCTCTGGTCCTGGCTCGCGTCTTCCGCTGGGGAAAAACCCACGGTCCCCGGTGCTGTGTCGGTGCCGGTGTGAACGAAACCATGGATGATCGCGTCCTGTGCAAAGAAACACACGGAGTAGACGAGCTCGGAGTCAACAGGTTATTAACCACTGACGCATCGGCGCGTGATGTTTCAAGCGCTGATCGTCGCTCTCTCAGCACGGCTTGTCTGTCTAGAAGGTCGCTAATCTTCTTCTCCACCGAGTCCAACTCCAACAGCACCGAATGCAGCTCGAACGTGTCCTCGCCTGCACTCAAAGGTAACATTAGACACACATCCGAGTTATTCGTCATTGTAGCAGATGTGCTACGATGACGAATTGTCGGTACAGTGACGGGTGTAAATAAGTTTATCACGCGTGCAATGCTAGCGGGCTACGGCTACCGGTGTAAATAAGTTACCACGCGTGCAATGCTAGCGGGCTACGGCTAGTAGTGGAAGTTCGGATATAAGTAGTGATATCAAAGCAATCCGATTGTTTTTTATAGAGAATCGTATCGTAGATATATTCACACGCTGTAAATAGTAGAAAATATTCGTTTGTAAGCGAGTGTTAAGGAGAAAATCAAGGATTATGAATCAAATCGACGGAGCTCTAACACCAACAGCGTGCTCACAACTTCCTACATCTTCCTTTCTTAAGAATAACTTCAGTGCCGTTCTTTATTGCTAGACTACCCTGGCTGCGAATTAGATTTGCTACCGCTAGGGTGCGTCTAGATTTCTAGGCTAGCTCTGTGTGTCTGTGGCTGCGTCCGAAAACCTAGGCAGTGACTCGCTGCCTTTTCAGACAATGACTTGATAAGGCAGTGTTTGTGCATGAAGGAACCTCACGAAACTGATTTCGGACAGATCTGTCTTCACGGAGGGTCACACGGTGTGGATTGCATGGCCTTGTCTCGTCAGAGACCTGGACTTACGGATCGCTTCTCACTTCTCCTTCACGAAGGATCTGGGTTGTCCATTGGGTCCCAGCGCTGCCAAGAATTGCCGTTCCAGACACCACCTATTCTGCTGACTCTGATATTCTACTCTCACTGGTGTACTAATAAATTAGTTTATTTTCATTCGCTATTGAATCCTCTGCATTCTTTCCAGTGACAGATTCCTTATTTGAAAATATTACACTCAACAAAACAAAAATGGTGCTATATGGCACTGAAAGTGGTTCTTTGGCTCGTAATCCATAGAAGAGAGAATAGATGAAAACATCTCTTAATCACTGGCTTATGAGAGATCTGTCTATTAAGGGCAGAATCCTTTTGACCAAAGCAGAAGGCATTTCTAAACTAATTTATCCATCATATTCTTTGTACATTTCTCCTCAACTGATTAAAAAGGTTAACTCTGTATTGTTTAATTTTATATGGAAAAACAAAAAAGCCACTGAATTTGAATCAATGATTGGAGTACTCAAACTGAATCGGATAAAATCATATTTAACAGTCTAATTCAATGAGGTTTAATTGACCTAAATGTGTATTTGAGAGTTGGAGGATTAGAATTTATGATGAAATGTGATTTTGAGATTTCTAAATTGCCTATTAAGCTTTCAAATTTCCACAAGCAGATATTGCACTATTGGAAAATGATATTCACCCACAATTTCACACCTCACGGTTTCACCCTGTGGAATAATTGGACCATTACAGTAAGTAGGAAGACATTATTCAAACAAGAGTCCATCCATCCATCTTCTTCCGCTTATCCGGGGCCGGGTCGCGGGGGCAGCAGTCTAAGCAGAGATGCCCAGACTTCCCTCTCCCTAGACACTTCCTCTAGCTCTTCCGGGGGGACACCGAGGCGTTCCAAGGCCAGCCGGGAGACATAGTCCCTCCAGCGTGTCCTCGGTCTTCCCCGGGGCCTCCTCCCGGTTGGACATGCCCGAAACACCTTCCCGGGAAGGCGTTCAGGAGGCATCCGGAACAGATGCCCGAGCCACCTCAGCTGTCCCCTCTCGATGTGGAGGAGCAGCGGCTCTACTCCGAGTTCCTCCCGAGTGACTGAGCTTCTCACCCTATCTCTAAGGGAGCGCCCAGCCACCCTGCGGAGAAAGCTCATTTCGGCCGCCTGTATCCGGGATCTTGTCCTTTCGGTCATGACCCAAAGCTCATGACCATAGGTGAGAGTAGGAACGTAGATTGACCGGTAAATCTCTTTCTTCACCACGACAGACCGGTACATCGACCGCATTACTGCAGAAGCTGCACCGATCCGTCTGTCAATCTCCCGTTCCATCCTCCCCTCACTCGTGAACAAGACCCCTAGATACTTGAACTCCTCCACTTGGGGCAGGAACTCTCCACCAACCTGAAGTGGGCAAGCCACCCTTTTCCGACTGAGGACCATGGCCTCGGATTTGGAGGTGCTGATCCCCATCCCAGCCGCTTCACACTCGGCTGCAAACCGTCCCAGTGCATGCTGAAGGTCCTGGTTAGAAGGGGCCAACACGACAACGTCATCCGCAAAGAGCAGAGACGAAACCGTGTGGTCCCCAAACCTGACACCCTCCGGCCCTTGGCTGCGCCTAGAAATTCTGTCCATAAAAATTATGAACAGAACCGGCGACAAAGGGCAGCCCTGCCGGAGTCCAACATGCACCGGGAACAAGTCTGACTTACTGCCGGCAATGCGGACCAAACTCCTGCTTCGGTCATACAGGGACCGGACAGCCCTCAGCAAAGGACCACGGACCCCATATTCCCCCAGCACCCTCCACAGGACGCCGCGAGGGACACAGTCGAATGCCTTCTCCAAATCCACAAAACAAATGTGGACTGGTTGGGCAAACTCCCATGAACCCTCCAGCACCCTGTAGAGGGTATAGAGCTGGTCCAGTGTTCCACGACCAGGACGAAAACCACACTGTTCCTCCTGAATCCGAGGTTCCACTATCGGCCGAATTCTCCTCTCCAGTACCCTGGCATAGACTTTCCCGGGGAGGCTGAGAAGTGTGATCCCCCTATAGTTGGAACACACCCTCCGGTCCCCCTTCTTAAAAAGAGGGACCACCACCCCGGTCTGCCATACCAGAGGCACTGTCCCCGACTGCCACGCGATGCTGCAGAGGCGTGTCAGCCAAGACAGCCCCACAACATCCAGAGACTTGAGGTACTCAGGGCGGATCTCATCCACCCCCGGTGCCTTGCCACCGAGGAGTTTCTTGACCACCTCGGTGACTTCAGCTTGGGTGATGGACGAGTCCTCCTCTGAGCCCCCAGCCTCTGCTTCCCCAATGGAAGACGTGACGGCGGGATTGAGGAGATCCTCGAAGTATTCCTTCCACCGTCCGACAACATCCCCAGTTGAGGTCCAACAAGAGGTCAAACAAGAGTGGTTTGAGAAAATATGGTAGTGTTGTATAGCCTAGAAATCTAGACGCACCCTAGCGGCAGAACATTTATTTTGCCGCGAGTGTAGTTTAGCAGCTCCCGGTAGACCTGAGAGCTGGAAAAACCAAACTCTGGTCAAGCCAATCACAGCGTGTGTAGAGTCGGTGGGCGGGCTTAACATAATGACGGCACAGCAGCGTTGCGGAGGTTCTGCGTACTACTCGTAAACAAAGAAGCTGACGAACAGCGGCCTTTTGAATCGCCTTTGGCCGCAACTCTGGAAGACTTGGAGTTCAGCTTTTCTTTGAGGAAAGAACAAAGAACGCCACTGAAGTCATACTTAAGAAAAGAAGATATGTTCGAAGTTTTGCCGACCGGATACAGCGAAAGTCTACCAACTAACGTTAGCTCGGCTTCACCTTCTTCGCTCTGGTTGGTTGTGGCGCTCATTGCGCTATTCAATGGCATGCAGAGGGAATTTGAAAGACAGCCGTTTATCCCGCCCCTCAGATTGAGCCCTGTCAATGGTGAGTTTCCAGACCCAACATCTTGATGTGGGTCTGGCTTGTCAGGCTAAGTGTTGTAGTCAAGACCACCTAAACCGAGACCAAGACAAGACCAAGACTTTGTAGGGTTGAGACCAAGACCAGGCCAGCACTCCTTAAATTCATCTAAAAGATCCACATCTGCTGTCTGAGAAATGACTTATATTTAATGAATAAATACAGTTAGAATAGTGGTACAGAAGTTGCATCTGAATTGGTTCAATTACATCTGCATAAATCATGTTCAGATTAATTTAACATTAAAACATTAACATTATTTAACAGTCACAGAATAATTTATTCAACCGATATGTTCAAAGCAGCAGATTCATTTAATAATGAAACGCTGCCGAATTAGCAAAGAAACAGTTTAAAATGACATTTAATATTAACTTATTGTTTATTGAACGTTTGTATAAATCAATATCATTTACTATCACACTTATATTCATGAAAACATCTCTTTTGCTCTTGTGATATTGTTTAATTATATTCTATGTTATATATATATATATATATGATTCCTTTTTCTTGCCATAGCAAGAATGACTGGTCATTTAGAGGCTAAGTAAATCGATGACCCCGAGTTCTCGAGGGATATCGTAGTTTGTTCCAAGAGGGGAATAAAGTTGAGCTTAAACAGCTTAGAAATATTTCTCGAAACAACCACACCTAAATATGTAAATTTCTCAGGTGCTACTGTAAATGGATAAGCAGGAAATGAAGTTTTTGCTGCACAATTTATAGGAAATAATTCACTCTTAGAGAGGTTGAGTTTATATCCTGAAACGCGACTGAATCGCTCAAGTGCCATCATAACATGAGGGAGAGAATTATGTGGGTCTGCTATAAATAGTAGCAGATCGTCTGCATAGAGCAATAGTTTGTGCTCACTTATGATATGGTTAAGCCCTTTCACATTCCAACTCAAAGTTCACTGTAAGTGATCTGCTATGTCCCAGGTTTTACAACATTGTTTAATTGGCAAAAAACTGGTGTGTCGATCTCTCCTTGAAATGTACCCATCAACTGAACACGATAACACATGTATACACGGACAAATTTGAATGACGAACAAACACCTTGACCCAAAACCCACCCACCCACCCACCCACCAGCTTCCCAACTGAGAAGCAAGAAAACATCCCACATGTAATTACCCTTCAACGTTCCCAAACGCATTGGACTTCTTCTAAACGCTCAACGTCTAAGATATCCTTCAACACAATATTTTTTTTGTCTTGTTGAAAAGAGATTCATAAGACATTCTAGTCCTTGATCAGTATGTGTCCCCACTGTGGAGGTGGGGGCCAAACATATAAAATAATAATAAAAAAAGGATTAGTGCGCAACAATAGTGAATATCATGTCCCAAAGAAAACAAAAAACAAAGTGGACAAGCACTGCAAAAGCACTAGCGTGTAAATACACGCTAAAGGCAGACATCAACGGATAGGGTCTGAAAAGACTATTCAGTGTAACGATAAGGCCAATGGCATCGAGCCATCTGGCCGGATGGACTAAGTTTGAACTCCTAACAGCATCTTGTGACTTTTCTAATCAGATCATACTTAAACAAAGGGCCGTTGTGTTGATGTGATCATCTAAACTAATTAGATCTGAGGCGCCGACGTGTCTCCGCAAGAGATTGGAGCATTGAATTTTATAGCCTCAAGACATTCACATGCCTTTACGCCCTCACACACACACCCTTTGTGCGAATGGGCGCACAATACTTAGACACAGGACTGTTTTGCGTGACTCATCTCACACATCTGCCTTATAGGAACCATGTGGACCAAAACAGCCTCCATAACGTTTAAATATATATATTGTGTTGATTTGATGTCTTTATACAATGTATTAAAATAGCTAGGATGTTTACTGTATGTAAATCAAATTTTGTAGGCCAGCAACTGTGGAAATCCTGTAACTCTGCACTCTCAAAACGCAGAATGATCGTGTGCGGTATCTTTCAAACCGCAGAAACCCGACTGTACCGAATCTTGTTCACAAATTACCACAAGACGCATTATTACAAGAGTACCAGCTTTCTAAGAATAGAGGTTTAAAATGAACGCCCCTGTTGATTAGCCAAGAGGAGGGGGGTGTCCACAAACAAAGGAAAAATTTGCACCGTCAGCCTCCCGGACGTGATTGGATCACTCCAACTGTGTGGGCTCAGTCATCTCATCTATAAGAACGAGAACCGACCATTAACTCTTGGCATTTCGCCATTGAGAGGAAGACCACCCTGGCATTTCGCCACAACGAGAGAGCCCCTTGGCATCCCAGCCACAGAGAAAAAGACCGGCAGCCTCCTCGAACGACCTCCCTAAGCTTCAGAGAAATTCTCCTGAGACCCGAAGATCCATACCAAACTCCCCTGACGATTCAAACTCAGACACTTACACACGAGAAGCCATAGTAATGCAAGCATTTAATTTCACAATCAATTGCGTGTATGAATTATTCATGTTCACGGGAGTGTTAATTTCTTGAGGTCTCTTGCGAAAGGTCTCTCCCTCTCCCCCCACGGCTAACAAGAAGAGTACGGCCGAGTCAGAAACTGCAGAACTGCTGAAGATACTGAAAGAGTTTCTCCAAAAGACACCCCGCAAGGCAGACAAGAAGGATGAACCAGACACCGCATGACTGAACCGGACGCCTGAAATCAACCTTCCCGACCTTTCTGCAACTGAACCAAAAACTCAGAACACTGTCTACCAACCACAGACTATCGAACTAGCTGTTGCACCCCCACACGTCAGCAACACCCACTCACTCCAGCTGACGGCAACACCTCCTGACCGAGAAGGCGTCACTCCACACACCAAGGTACATTGAAAGTGCTGTTCTGGTTATCTGCACTCACAGTGAAACACAAGAGACATATCCCGACTGCTTACCGATCAGCACACAGGCCCCAACACCCAGACTCTTGGGGAACCTGATCGAGAAGGGAATGGCTCGAAAACTCTACCTAACCATCACCTTGGAAAAGGAACTGAGACTCGAAGCCCTTGTTGACACTGGCTCCGACCTAACGTTGATATCCGTTCAACTGTTTGACAAACTCAAATTTGAAGCACAGAGACAGAATTGCACTCTTAACCTTCACACGTGTAAGCTGAATGTGCAGTCGTACAGCCAAAACGACAGAGCTCAAAACCATAGCTCCCATTCACCTGGCAATTGGGCCTATGAGTCTTGTACATCCTGTCTATGTGTCACCTATGAACACTTATCCGTTCCTCATCGGCAAAGACCTGCTGGACCGCTTTGAACCTTTACTGGATTTCAAACAGCTGAAATTCTGGGCGCAAGTGTGAGAACCTCTTCCCCTCCAGGTCATCTGAGCAAGACTGTCAGGTCACAGAGGTCACGGGAACTCCTGCAGCCAACCGCGAGAACACAGTCCCAGCCACAGAGCAAGCTTCAAGTTTGCTACTCTGCACATTTCAGCTCACCATAGACTGATACCTACAGCCCCAAGGTCATGACTGACCTGCAGCTGAATGATATCACCACAACGAACACTATTCTAGCACTATGGACAGACAACTCAGCCATTAGTCTCTCACTGTTCAATACAATCAGTGAAAACGCACCAGACACGCCTTATGCCAGCAAGCGCACCCGTTTCCCTTTGAAGCCACACCCCTCCTCTATGGTGTCCGCCAGAGGAATCTGTGAGCTGCGCTTGACATGGAATCACCGGTGCCTGACCCATTATTTCCTGGTCCTTCTGGACCCGCCCCTCGAAGTTTACATCGGAGCAGACATTTTGGTTCGCCTCCGGGCTCAGGTGGACACGTTTAACAAAGTGGTATGGGCCCCATTGACTTTACAGCCACACGTTTCCATCAGTCATGACAACCTAATGTCAGGACAGACCATCCCGGAGGTCTGCACCCTAGTCAACGAACAAGGAACGGTGATACCAGCATACACCAAAGGGGTTGCTGTTCGGCTCAACATGCGATGTGGTCAAACCTCACCACACCACACGCTGGGTTTCTTCCAACCCTCACCTGAGTGTGTGGAACTCGGACTCACACTTGAAGCCACACCCCTCACTGAAGTGTCATCTTGTGTAGTCTACACCCTCTTCAACAACTGCACAGCAACTGACATCAACATTCCCAAGGCCTACCGGCTGGGATGCCTAGTGAGCCATGACTTTCATGACTTTGAACTTGTACTACCCACCATTGGGCCCATTCCACCTGCACTGATACCCGAAGGGAGTACAGATAACACACTGTTCACTGCACCCTTCAAATTCATTGCCATCACGTCTGTCATGCCGATGACCAAAGACCAAGTGTGCCGAACGGAGCGGACCGAGGATAGTCACCTCGCAGTATACACAGTCTCCCACCAGCCTGTCGGTGAGACTGATGAACCTGACACACCTCTCAATACCACCCTGACTGATGACACGGTGATGACTGATGATACGGAGGAACCGTACCCAGGTTTTGAGTCCCAAGTACAGCAAATTCTACTAGACGCTGACGCGCTCCAGAGCGAGACAGACCATCAAAGACTAAGACAAGTCATTTATAAGTTCAAAGAATCCTTTGCCAAAGACTCTTTAGACTGCGGTCTCACCAACCTCCACACGGTGCGCATCCCAACGCACCCTGATATGCCTCCCACTTTCGTCAAGCAATACAAGATTCCCATCACCTCACACGAACCAGTGCAGGAGATTATCGAATCCATGCTTGAGAAAGGTGTCATCCGTCCTTGCAACAGTACCTATTCGAGTCCAATCTGGCCTGTCCTGAAATCCAGCGGCAAATGGAGACCCACGATCGATTACCGGAGACTGAATCAACAGGTGCCATTGTCAAGATGGCCTATGACCCAGCTAGAACAAGAAATACCCCGAATCAGGGGAGCCACAATCTTCTCCACACTTGATGTGGCCTCTGGATTCTGGACCATTCCGGTGCACCCAGAAGACCAACACAAGCTAGCATTCACATTCGGCAACCGACAATTCACCTTCAACAGGTGTCCGTTCGGCTATGCCAACTCATCAGCTGAGTTCAACATCTTTCTGAATAAAGCCTGAACCAACTATCCGCAGCCGGTGCCAAGATCGCCCTCCACAAAGGACAGTGGTGCCGCACCAAGGTTAACTACGTGGGCCTGCTCATCGGATCCCAAGGCATCGAACCTCAGTCAAACCGTATTCATGCCATTCAAAACATCAAGCCTCCTACTAACGTCTCTGAGCTGCGCAGTTTTCTAGGGGTATGCAATTACTCCCGACAGTTCATCGAAAACTACTCAGACATTACCAGACCTCTAACAGCCCTGCTGAAGAAAGACTGCCCTTTCGTCTGGTCAGACGCTCAAGAACACGCCATGATGGCACTAAAAAGACGTATGCACAGCTCCATGCCTTGCTTACCCCGATCCACAGAAGGAATTCTACCTGGAAGCCGGGTTTTTCGACCAATGTCTCAGCGCTGGCTATATCAACGACATGACCAAGACAAGAAGGTGATCGCATATGCCATAAAAACGCTTCTCCCTCCAGAGTGCAAGTTCTCAGACTGTGAAAAAGCTCGGTTCTGCACGGTGTGGGCCATTCAGCGATTCTCCAACTACATTGGGGCACAGAAAGTTATCATTGAGACTTGCCACCAGCCCGTAATGCTCCTCAACAGCCAACGCATCCAAGATGGCGTTGTCACTAATTCACGTATAGCCACGTGGTTAATGGCCCTCCAGGGATGTAATGTTGAGGCACGGTATGCACAGAACCACAAGTCTGCACTGGGCAATGGCCTGGCTGCATGGCAAAACTGCTCAAACTGCTCTGATAACACGCCTGCTGCTGCAGCGGATGCACAAGAACCCCAACAACAACAACAACAACTACTGACCTGTCACAGATACTTTGAACCGAATGCATGCCAGAGCATGCCCACGGCCTACGTCGATGGGTGCTCCTACAACCACGACGGCATCCTCAAGGCAGGTGCAGGAGTGCTGTGGGTGAACGATCAGCCGTGCCCACCACAACACTTGTTGGGTCCCCAGTCATCGCAATATGCAGAGATAGCAGCTATCCTCATAGCCCTACAGATCGCATCAGCCCATGACATCAGAGAACTGCTCATCTGTTCACACTAACTATGCCAGACTCAGTTTCGTGTGCCACCTTCCAAGCTGGAAACAGAATGGTTTCAAGACTGCTAACAACAAGCCAGTCAAACACCAACACCTGTTCCAGGAATGTGACAACAACACAAGAACACATGACCTGACAGTGTACTGGAAGAAGGTAAAAGCACACTCGAAGCTACCAGGTCTCGACAAAGACTTAAATGACCAAACTGACGCCCTCGCCAAGACAGGCGCACTACACGGCGACATGTGGGCACCCCCAAACCCCACATCCAGCCTCAACGTTGCAGTGCTAACCCGCAGCAAGCGACCGGATTTCCAGATTTCCAACAATGACATTGCGGATATGCAAGCCTCTGACACTGCAGTAAAGACAATTCTTGACCACTTCTCTGACACCTCCACCCACCCTATCACTGACTCGGAGCTCACTGATAACTCAGGCCTCAGACATCTACATAACTCCAGACACGTTGCGTATACAGGACAACATTCTGTGGTTCGCGCCCGATGACAGCACAGCGCCAAGGCTTGTGGTGCCACGGTCGCAAAGGGGGGTGATGCTAATGTACGCCCACGACACACCATGTGCTGGACACCACGGCACCAGAGCCACGTATGACACACTGAAACAGGTGGCATATTGGCCCGGGATGCAACAAGATGTGGCAGAGTATGTCAGAGAATGCCTGGTTTTGCTGCCAGTTCCAACCAGCAAACCCGAACCACAGAGCCCCACTGCAACGCAGAGGGATCACGTTCCCGTGGTCAGACCTACAAATCGACTGGATGGGACCCCTGCCCAAGTCCGCAAGAGGCAACAAGTACTTCCTCACGGTGGTGTGCCAGTTTACCAAATGGGTAGAGTGTCTGCCAGCACCCAACGACACCACCCAAACCACGGCATACCTCCTGACGAACCACATCTTCCCCCGGTTCGGATTGCCACTGAGAGTCAACTCAGACAGGTCTTGTATTACAGCTTCAACCCGCCACCTTTGACAGGCCCCCGGCGGCTGTCAAAGAAATTTCTGCCTCACTGGACGGGACTCCATGAGATTATGAACAAACTCTCCCCAGTAGTGTACCAAATCCAGCTAAACCAGGGACCCAGAGAACCAGTTCTCAAATGGGTCCACCGGAACCAGATTAAGAGACATGTGGCCACTAGCAGAGAAAGACAGGGAGGGGCCAATGCAAGCTAAACTCAACCGCCGTCACCGAGACGCAGGCAGAGATCGTAGGTGACCGGTGACACTTCGGTGGGTACCGCTACGCTGATCTACGACCAGCATGACACCGCCACCCGTATCAACCTGCTTGACCAGAGCATGTGGATCCAAGTACCGCGAGGGGCCATTCTCCACCTGGATGATTTGGCTTTGTACCATCTTCCGAGTGAAGAGTATCAGTCAGAGCTAGAAATCCCAGCCTTTTTCAAAGGCAAAGCAAGGCAAGGCAAGGCAAGTTTATTTGTATAGCACATTTCATACACAGGGGCAATTCAAAGTGCTTTACAGAAATGAAGTTAAAATATTCATAAGTGAATAAAATAAAATTAAAAATATACATAGTATAACAGTTATAATAGGAATTTAAAGAAAATATAAAATGAAGCCCTATTCGGGACAGCACACAACTCGGTCCCCCAAAATAAAGTTAATAAAATAAAAAGTAAAATTAACACAGTAAAAGCATAAGATACGGTGCAATCAGTCGGACATACAGTAGCACAGCTCATTCAGTAAATGCACAGCTAAACAGATGTGTTTTGAGTCTGGATTTGAAAGTGGCTACTGTTGGAGCACATCTGATCTGTTCAGGAAGCTGGTTCCAGCTGCGGCTGGCATAATAGCTAAAAGCAGACTCTCCTTGCTTTGAGTGAACCCTTGGTATTTCTAATTGACTTGATCCTGATGATCTGAGTGATCTGTTGGGTTTGTATTTAATCAGCATATCTGCAATGTATTGAGGTCCTTGGTCATTGAGTGAATTATATACAAGTAATAGTACTTTAAAATCGATCCTAAATGTAACTGGAAGCCAGTGTAAAGACCTGAGGACTAGTGTGATATGGTCATATTTTCTGGTTCTGCTCAGGATCCCGGCAGCAGCGTTCTGTATGAGCTGCAGCTGTCTAATGGTCTTTTTGGGAAGGCCGGTGAGAAGACCATCACAATAGTCCACCCTAGTTTCTCTAAGTCTTGCCTGGAAACAAGGCATCTAATTCTTGCAATATTTTTGAGATGATAGTAAGCTGATTTAGTTATTGCTTTGACATGACGACAAACTCAGGTCTGACTCCAAAATCACGCCAAGATTCCTGACTTGATCTTTTGATTTTAGACCTTTAGCCTCAAGATATGCGTTCACCTTGAGAATTTCATCTTTGTTTCCAAATGTAGTGATTTCAGTTTTGTCTTTGTTTAACTGAAGAAAGTTTTGGCACATCCAACTGTTAACTTCTTCAATGCATTTACATAGAGAGTCAATGGGGCTGTAGTCATTAGGTGAAAGGGCTAAGTAGATCTGGGTGTCGTCAGCATAGCTGTGGTAAGCAATTTTGTTATTTTTCATTATTTGGCTCAGTGGGAGCATGTACAGGTTGAATAGGAGTGGAGCAAGAATTGACCCTTGTGGGACGCCGCATGTCATGGATGTCCACTCAGACTTATGGTCACCTATACTCACATAATAACCTCTCCCTTCTAAGTATGACCTGAACCATTTGAGGACCATTCCGGAAAGCCCAACCCAATTTTCTAGCCTGTCAAGAAGTATGTTGTGGTCAACAGTGTCGAATGCAGCACTGAGGTCGAGTAGCACCAGAATTGATGTTTTGCCTGTATCTGTATTGAGACGAATATCATTTATTATCTTTATGAGCGCTGTCTCTGTGCTGTGATGCGGTCGGAAACCAGATTGAAAATTGTCAAAGTATCCGTTTGAGTTCAAAAATTTGTTCAGCTGACTGAAAACAATTTTTTCAATGATCTTGCCTATGAAGGGGAGATTTGAGATTGGTCTGTAGTTGCTCAGTATGGAGTTATCCAGATTTCTCTTTTTCAGGAGCGGCTTAACTACTGCGGTTTTAAGGGAGTTTGGAAAAGTCCCAGAAAGAAGTGAGGCGTTTACCACTTCTAGGAGATCTGCTTCTAGACAGTTAAACACACTTTTGAAAAAAGAAGTGGGGAGTGTGTCAAGGGCGCAGGTTGATGTTTTTAGGTGCTGTACCGTTTCTTCTAAAATTTTACCATCAATTGCTTCGAAATCAGTCATAGTAACTTTCTGAGGTTGTGGTCTGATCTGACTCACCCCAGAGCAACTTCAAGGATGTGCTGATCGCATTTCTGATAGTATTGATTTTCTCGGAGAAGAAGGAAGCAAACTCACTACATTTGCTGTCTGAGAGCATTTCATTGGGAATGTGACTCGGAGGGTTTGTTAGTCTCTCTACAGTAGCAAAAAGAGTGCGCGTGTTGTTTCTGTTTCTGTTTATAATATTTGAAAAGAAGGTCTGTCTAGCTTTGCCTAGTTCCACATTGAAAGCGCGAAGACTGTCTTTATAGATGTTGTAATGGACTACAAGTTTTGTCTTTCGCCACATGCGCTCATCTTTCCTGCATTGTCTTTTCATTAATTGCACTGCTGTTGAGTTTCTCCATGGTGCTTTTTGTTTGCCACTCTTTTTTCTGACTTTCACAGGAGCAATATCATCAATTACACTCTTAACTTGAGTTAAAAGAGTCAAGGAGAAAATCAACAGAGTCTGCATATATGCTTGGTGTTAGAGATATAGCCTTCATAAACAGCACACTAGTGTTCTCATTTAAGCATCTCTTTTTGACAGAGACAGATCTAGTTTCAATGGCAGGAGAGATTGATATATCAAAGAAAATACAGAAATGATCAGACAGTGCCACATCCTTAATAACTATCGATGAAATGTTTAGACCCTTACTGATGAGTAAATCTAGAGTGTGTCCACGATCATGTGTGGGTCCGTGTACATGTTGTGTCAAATCAAAAGTGTTAAGAACAGTCATGAGCTCTTTTGTTGTACTGGATTCGGGATTGTCAATGTGAATGTTAAAATCCCCAGCAATAGCAAAACAGTCATACTCAGATGAGATTGCTGATAACAGCTCTGTAAAGTCATCAATAAAAGCTGGGCAATATTTTGGAGGCCTGTAAATAATGATAAGCAGGATGCGTGGAGCACCTTTTAGCACAATGCCCAGATATTCTAGAGACAAATAGTCACCAAATGATACTTGCTTACATTGATAGTCATCTTTAAAAAGAGCGGCTAAACCTCCCCCTCTCTTAACCGTTCTGCAGACACTCATAAAAGTAAAGTTAGGAGGGGCTGTTTCATTGAGGACTGTTGCACTGCAGCTGTCTTCTAGCCACGTTTCAATTAGAAGCAAAAAATCTAGGTTGTTTGTGGTTATTAAGTCGTTGACTAGAAATGATTTGTTTTTAATGGAACGGATGTTTAAAAGTGCTAACTTAATAGTATTAATTTTAATTTTTTCCCCCACAGCAATCTTAGTTTGACAAGGAACAGGCCGCAGATTAGATGGGTTTGCCATACAGCCTGAGAAGGTCTTAGTCTTTCTATCACGTAACAGAACAGAAATAGGGACAGAGACAGGCACAATGGGTTCCCGCTTGTTTTGTAAACATTTGATAAGGTTGCTGTTGAAGTTGCGAGGACCCAGAACACGTCACAGAGCTGGTATCAGTTGTTTTTGGTGCAGATGGAGGAGGGTGTGTGCCCTGGCGTTGTGATCGGAGAAATCTCACAGGAGGAGGGGCAGAGCGAGCTGGGCCCACAGTCTTTAGTGGTTTTGGGGATTGACGCAGAAACGGGGATGCTGTAGAGAGGAATAACATGTCTGGTGAGGGGGGCTGTTTCTCTGGTGTTACCGGAGGCTGCAATATGTTATCGTCCAGTTCATGGAGTGACTTAGACATTTCTTCCAGCTTGTTGCTCAGACCACACATAAGGTGTAAAAGTTCACCAGTCTCAGCCCCAATGGTCCCCATTTTTACCAGTGCCTCCACAGACTCCACAGTCTGGGCTGAGATGTTGCTGTTTAGTGCCTCGATCTGTGTCACTTGGAGCAGTTCTAATCCGTCGCAGTGTGTCTGTGGTGAGCCCTGAGGGTGGGGCTCAGATGGCAGTGTGTCCATGAGAAGTGGTTGTTGTGGCTGCATGGTGTTATCATTGTCCTTGTGGGATGTATCAACCGCATGTCCATTCAGATGCTGAAATGAAGTCCTGTGATCGTCCATACTCTGTACTGGAGTGTGTGAGCCATCCAGAGCCATCAAAGACCACAACTTCACCATAGATCCAGAACTAGAACGGTGGATTGAAAAAGGGGGGCCTCAGCTCATTGACATTGCTCCCCTCGACACAGCCCTCTAAGCATTGTCTCGATTTCCTATCCTGAATACCTCACATGTTGTCCAAACCTGGACCGCAGCTGACACTGCGCTATGTATCTCTATGATCATCGGCAATACCCTAACCCTGGGCATAGCCTTCCTCCTGTACAGAAAATTCAACGAGTTGAGAAACTCTACAGCCAAACTCACGACAGCTGTGTCTGGAGGTCTCCGATGGAAACCCCGGAGGGAGGGTCCCTTGCCAGAAGCAAATGCGAACCTCATCGAGCTGGCTCCTCAGCCGTAATGAACACCTGCCATCCGACCATTGTGATGGGGGGGGGGGGGGGGGAGGGTGTTGTCCAATAATGACCATAGGACATCATCCGACAAAAGGGTACTGTAACGGAAACTGTAACGAGCCATCTGGCTGGATAGACTAAGTTTGAACTCCTAACAGCATCTTGTGACTTTTCTAATCAGATCATACGTAAACAAAGAGCCTTTGTGTTGATGTGATCATCTAAACTAATTAGATCTGAGGCGCAGTCTTGTCTCCGCAAGAGATTGGAGCGTTGAATTTTATAGCCCCAAGACATTCACGTGCCTTTACGCCCTCACACACACACCCTTTGTGCGAATGGGCGCACAATACTTAGACACAGGACTGTTTTGCGTGACTCATCTCACACATCTGCCTTATAGGAACCATGTGGACCAAAACAGCCTCCATAACGTTTAAATATATATATATATTGTGTTGATTTGATGTCTTTATACGATGTATTAAAATAGCTAGGATGTTTACTGTATGTAAATCAAACTTTGTACACCAGTAACTGTGGAAATCCTTTAAGTCTGCACTCTTAAAATCGCAGAATGATCGTGTGCAGTATCTTTCATAATTGATGAAGAAATCATTTTGGATAAGGGTTAAACCATTTAAATTAATTATTCCCTGAAACTCATTGTTGTTACACAGATACATGTGCGTCCCTTTTTGGTTTGATGTGTTGCTCAAAGTAAGCCTCGGATGCTGATTTGAAAGAGAGTCAAAGGCAGTTAAAGGCAGCTCTTTTACGGCTCAGTTCGGCACTTCAATCTGGGATGATATGGATACGCACGCCGCGAAATGTAAGCTCGCCGCGCTTCCTGGAAGCTTGGAGAATCTTGGCCTTGTCGGAGAAATCATTGATATCATTGCTCTGGGTCTGCCACCGGAGCTGGTGTCAAAGATTGCTCCGCGTGGCTTTTAACGTTACTTGTGTTGTTAGCGGCGGCCTCCATGTTGGCTTGCTTTAAGTTGGGACTGTCGAGCCGTGTCTATCTTGTCATCGATTTTTTTCACGTTTTTGCTTGTCATTCTGGAATAACTCGGTTGGCCACAGATGCAGGTTGTTTTTAGAGTTATCCCTTTTCAAAGTAGTCTTAAACTTATTTTAGTGAAAATAAAATGAGATTATGTGAGAACGCAAACAAAAAGCGACTACCACCTCATCTTGCCATCGGAAGTCCACAAAGTTGTTGACATCAATTTGATGTCAATTTGTTTTTTGACTGATGTCAATTTGACGTCATTTGCCGCTGGGAATGGACAAAACACAGTTGGATGTAATAAATAAGGATCACAACCAATAACAAATGTTTTCCAAATATCGATTTTTTTTCCCTCAAATTGTCTATATCTTGTGCTGTGTTCGAGTCGGACACAAAAATGGTGGCAGAGCATGGCGGAAGTGACGTCTTCGTACCCTTGAATAGTCATGGCTGAAATATAACTTAACACGATTATCGAGCCATACGGAGTAAGTTATTTTGGGGACGTGTGGTTTCTGTTGTTCCAATATTTTTTTTTTTGTAAATTTAGAAGAAGAAAAATATTTATGAAAACTTTGAATTGTGATTTGTTCTTAAAATCGTTCGTACGCACACAAATTTGTAGGTACGCATGCTTATGAGACCCATTGTGTGGGATTAACGGTTTAGTTTATATACACATGATAGGTGTGGCTGATGGCTTTCCTGTAGCTCAAACAGTAGAGCGTGGCGCTAGCAATGCCAAGTTCATGGGTTCAATTCCCAGGGAAAGCAAGAACTGACAAAATGTGTACCTGGAATGCAATGTAAGTCGCTTTGGATAAAAGCGTCTGCCAAATGCATAAATGTAAATGTAATAGGTGTGTTCGTCATCAGATGCAACTGATCGGCGAGAGTAGCCGCAAACAGAGATGTGAAGTCGGACACTTTCTGCTTCCCACAGTGACGCTCGCGCTGTGTTTGCATACTTTATCAGCTGAAGTGAAATAAATGCAATATAAACACGGATGTTTCAGAGACATTATTGTCATGTAATACTTTATGCACTGCTTAATACAGCGTGTGTTTGTACAAGAATAAAGTTCAACATATAAGCCTACACTATCAATGAAGTGGGTTTTAAAATCGGATTTATTTTTATAAACATGTCAATATAACATCGGGACTACATGAAATAAGGTTTTACTGTTATAAATAACAGATGTGCGCATTAGTGGAGCTGAAGGTTTTAGAATAAACACGAAACGCACGTGATCGTTGTCATGCGTTGAATCTGGCCAATCGTGGAACAGCTATGTCGTCATCAGAGTCCGTGCAGCCGCTCTGGAGAAACTGCACCGGCTGTATTAGCGGCTGCTCTCAAATCGTTCTCGTGTTGATATACGTCACAGTCACGAGGCGTCAGCGCTGTCTCAAGTCGGACAAAATTTCTAACCAGCATGCACTGCTTCAAGTCAGCCGCCGATCGGTCTGCGCATCGCTGGGTGAAGTCGAACAAGCCTATAGACTCGGTCGGAGTCGTGTCATAGCTGGGGGCGTGACGTGGGGGCGGAGTCGGCGTGGGGGAAACCCACACTGGAAATGCATGGGGTTAACCCAGTTTGGCCGGTGTAGAATCACTTTTGCCGCTCAACACTCACCTAAAGGATTATTAGGATTATTAGGAACACTTGTTCAATTTCTCATTAATGCAATTATCTAATCAACCAATCACATGGCAGTTGCTTCAATGCATTTAGGGGTGTGGTCCTGGTCAAGACAATCTCCTGAACTCCAAACTGAATGTCAGAATGGGAAAGAAAGGTGATTTAAGCAATTTTGAGCGTGGCATGGTTGTCAGTGCCAGACGGGCTGGTCTGAGCATTTCACAATCTGCTCAGTTACTGGGATTTTCATGCACAACCATTTCTAGGGTTTACAAAGAATGGTGTGAAAAGGGAAAAACATCCAGTATGCGGCAGTCCTGTGGGCCAAAATGCCTTGTTGATACTAGAGGTCAGAGGAGAATGGGCGACTGATTCAAGCTGATAGAAGAGCAACTTTGACTGAAATAACCACTCGTTACAACCGAGGTATGCAGCAAAGCATTTGTGAAGCCACAACACGCACAACCTTGAGGCGGATGGGCTACAACAGCAGAAGACCCCACCGGGTACCACTCATCTCCACTACAAATAGGAAAAAGAGGCTACAATTTGCACCAGCTCACCAAAATTGGACAGTTGAAGACTGGAAAAATGTTGCCTGGTCTGATGAGTCTGGATTTCTGTTGAGACATTCAGATGGTAGAGTCAGAATTTGGCGTAAACAGAATGAGAACATGGATCCATCATGCCTTGTTACCACTGTGCAGGCTGGTGCTGGTGGTGTAATGGTGTGGGGGATGTTTTCTTGGCACACTTTAGGCCCCTTAGTGCCAATTGGGCATTGTTTAAATGCTACGGCCTACCTGAGCATTGTTTCTGACCATGTCCATCCCTTTATGACCAGCATGTGCCCATCCTCTGATGGCTAATTCCAGCAGGATAATGCACCATGTCACAAAGCTTGAATCATTTCAAATTGGTTTCTTGAACATGACAATGAGTTCACTGGACTAAAATGGCCCCCACAGTCACCAGATCTCAACCCAATAGAGCATCTTTGGGATGTGGTGGAACGGGAGCTTCGTGTCCTGGATGTGCATCCCACAAATCTCCATCAACTGCAAGATGCTATCCTATCAATATGGGCGAACATTTCTAAAGAATGCTTTCAGCACCTTGTTGAATCAATACCACATAGAATTAGGCAGTTCTGAAGGCGAAAGGGGGTCAAATACAGTATTAGTATGGTGTTCCTAATAATCCTTTAGGTGAGTGTATATAGAAAAACTGCGCCGTATTGGGTCAGATTGTCCATACAGTATCTGTGACTGATAGACGACCCAACACAATGGCCAGAGGTGTCATTTTCTCATCAAAATACATGCTGTTCCCCTGACCCCCAAAATAGGTACGACATGCCAACTTCATAAAATCAGTCTTTCCATGAAGACAATAATTCAGTGTTCCTGAATTTAATGGATCTAAAGTATGCATTAACTACATTTAACAATTTAAAGTGATCATAAAATACGTCTTGTGCTATGAACTTGATATTTTTCTGAATATGCCGTGTGCATTGCAAAGGATGTGTGTGTGTGTTTATGTGCAAGTAGCCTCCGTTTGTGCTAGAATAGAAACATGAAATGCCAAACGTTAATTTACCGCAGTGCCACGTTGAACAAACATTTGTCAAAAGCCTAACATCCAGTTATATGATGAGCTGTTTGGCATCAATGACACAGGTTTAGATAAAGTTTAGACATCCGTCAGTTTTCTGTTGTCTTGCAAGCATGTCTTCGTTTTTCTTGATAATACAGCCATGCACTAATTAATTCCTAGTTCAGCATTTACATATTACAAAGCAAATTTGGAGTTGACATGTCAATCTCAATATTATTCAAATTACTGACAATAGCATAGGTTTTTATAGCAACCGTCTTCCTCAAAAGACTAGGTGATTTATGAAGTAGCCTAGCTATTATGTCATGTAATATTTGTGGGAGCAGCTGCATTTTGACGAGAAAATGTACAAGTATTAGCCTGAAGCACAAGCATGAGCCCAGCTCTTCCCATCATGAAATAAAGCCGTTTGAATGTTTTGCACATTAATAACCTCACGCATTATGTGGCTGTGATCGCTCCTCGTGAAAAACTTTAACGATAAATTGACTGCATTTCTGACGCAGTTCGAATCCCATTTATTGGCACTGTTCAACAAACATTTACCATTGCAATTCATGAAATCGCTTAAGCTCTACAATAATATCAGCATCATGTAGTGCAGGGGTTTCCAAACTTTTTAAAAAGGGGGCCAGATTCGATGTTGTGGACACACCACCTGGGGTGGTTCGATTATATATAAAACACGTTTTGTTTCTTGGAAATATGACAGATTTGACCTTGAGCTGACAGTAGAGTAGCTTGTGATAGGACATAGATGTAAATTTATAGATATTTAACAATATCTGTAAAACTTTCATCAACCAAAAAGTTTTAATGGAGTGAAATTTAAATATTATTACTGAGTTAGAGCGCTTGTTAATTTAAATAAGAATAGAGTTCTATTTAGATCATTACAGGTACATTTACATTTAGTCATTTAGCAGACGCTTTTATCCAAAGCGACTTACAAATGAGAGCAATAGAAGCAGCTAGAACAGTCAAGGGCAACAGTATGTAACAGTATGTAAGTGCTGTAACAAGTCTCAGTTAATCTAGCACAGAACACAGGACAGAATGTTTTTTTGTTTTGTTTTTTGAGACAGACAGACAGACAGAAAATGAATAGAATGTTAAGTGCTATTCTTGATTGGTCAGGTGCTGCTGAAAGATGTGTCTTTAGCGTTTTTTTGAAAATGGCTACAGACTCGGCTGCTCGAATTGAGATAGGCAGGTCATTCCTAGTGTTGTAGTACTCGAGACCGGTCTTGGTCTTGGTCTTGTCTCGGTCTCGACTGCATTTCTCCTCGGTCTTGTCTTGGTCTCGGACTTAAAGGACTCAGGATTTTATCTCAAGACCAGTCAAGACCACAACTGCAAGGATATCACTAAATTGCCGGTGCATTGTCTGATTTAATATCATTAATGTGATTTGATGTAAAACTTACAGCTTAAAATGCAATCAATTACTTCTTTGTAATGTGATTTATTTTGTTACTGTGCTGCCGGGTTCAAAATCAATGCAGAATTGTCTCAGAAATGTGCAAATATTAATATAAATGCCCAAAAAATTCTGAGATTTTGTTTTTTTATATAACATAGAATAGAACTAAGCAATATCGCAATAGCAAGAGAGCTGTTTTCATGAATATATTAGCGTGATTGCAAATTATATTGATTTATACAAACATTCTATAAACAAGAAGTTAAATCACATTTTAAACTGTGTCTTTGCTAATTCGGCAACGTTTCGTTATTAAAAGAATCGGTTGCTTTGAACAAATCGGTTGAATAAAGGATTCTGTGACGGTTAAATAATGTTAATGTTTTGATGTTAAATTAATCTGAACATTATTTATGCAGGTGTAATCGTATCAATTCAGATGCAACTTCTGTGCCATGAATTTTATTGGTAGTGATTTGATTGGTAACAGCGCTATAGTGTCTTACTATTCTAATTGTATTTAATTACCGTATTCAATATAAGTAATTTCTCAGACACTAGATATGGATCTTTTAGATGAATTTAAGGAGTGCTGGTCTGGTCTTGGTCTTGACTCGGTCTCGCCCTGTCTTGGTCTTGGTATTGTCTTGGTCTCGGCACACGCTGGTCTTGGTCTCGACTTGGTCTCAGTTTAGGTGGTCTTGACTACAACACTAGTCATTCCACAGGGTGGGTGCGGTCCAGGAAAAGGTCCGTGAGAGTGATTTCATGCCTCTTTGGGATGGCACCACAAGGCATCGTTCACTGGCAGAACGTAAGCTCCTGGAAGGTGTGTAAGTCTGGACAAGCGAGTTTAGGTATATTGGTGCAGAGCCAGTGGTTGCTTTGAAGGCGAGCACTAGTGTCTTGAATTTGATGCGAGCGGCTATTGGGAGCCAGTGGAGACTGATGAAGAGAGGCGTGACGTGTGCTCTCTTCGGCTCGTTAAAGACCACCCTCGCCGCTGCATTCTGGATCAGTTGCAAGGGTTTGATAGTGCATGCCAGAAGGCCCGCTAGAAGAGCATTACAGTAGTCCAGTCTGGAGAGAACAAGAGCTTGGACCAGGAGTTGTGTGGCATGCTCTGATAGGAAGGGTCTAATCTTCCTAATGTTGTATAATGCAAATCTGCAGGACCGGGTTGTTGCAGTAATGTGGTCAGTGAATTTTAGCTGATCATCAATCACAACTCCAAGATTCCTGGCTGTCCTGGACGGAGTTATGGTTGATTATCCTAGCTGAATGGAGAGATTGTGATGAAGTGCTGGATTGGCTGAGACCACAAGCAGTTCTGTCTTTGCAAGGTTGAGTTGCAGGTGATGTTCCTTCATCCAGGCAGAAATGTCTGTTAGGCAGGCAGCGATACGAACACCAACCGTGGGATCATCTAGTTGAAATGAGAAGTAGAGTTGAGTGTAGTCGGCATAGCAGTGATAGGAAAAGCCATGTTTCTGAATGCCAGATCCCAGTGATGACATGTAGATGGAGAAGAGAAGTGGTCCAAGCACTGAGCCCTGTGGAACTCCAGTGGCTAGATGATGTGACTTAGACACTTCACCTCTCCATGACACCCTGAATGACCTACCTGAGAGGTAGGACTTGAGCCACTGGAGAGCAGTTCCTGAGATGCCCATCTTCATGAGAGTTGACAGGAGGATCTGGTGGTTAACTGTGTCAAAAGCAGCAGACAAATCCAGTAAGATAAGTACTGTGGATTTGGAAGCCGCTCTTGCCTGTCTTAGTGCCTCCGTAACCGAGAGCAGGGCAGTCTCAGTTGAGTGGCCACTTTTGAAGCCGGATTGGTTGTTGTCCAGGAGCTTGTTTGTTCAAGAAACGTAGAGAGCTGGTTAAACACAACTCGCTCAAGTGTCTTTGCAATGAAAGGCAGAAGGGATACCGGTCTGTAGTTTTCTAAAAGTGCTGGGTTCAGAGAGGGTTTCTTAAGCAGTGGGGTTACCCGAGCCTGCTTAAATGCTGTGGGGAAGGTCCCGGTGTGAAGAGAGGTGTTGACAATGTGAGTGAGTGCAGGAGTAACAGAAGAAAAAATGGCCTGAAGGAGGTGAGTGGGGATAGGATCAAGCGGACAGGTAGTGGGATGATTGGAAAGGATGAGTTTGGAGACATCTGCTTTGGAGAGCAGAGAGAAGGAGGGAAGCGTATGTGTGATAGTTTTTGAGATGTGCGTGTCGGTTTGTGGTGTGGCGAATTGGCTGCTGATGGAGGATGTTTTGTTTGTGAAAAATTATGCAAAGTCATCAGCTGTAAGAGTTGATGAAGGAGGGGGGGGGGGACAAAGGAGCGAGGAGAATGTTCTGAAAAGTGCACGAGAGTCAGAGCAGTTGTTGATTTTGATGTGGTAGTATGTAGTTTTAGCAGTGGAGACGTTAGTAGAGAAAGAAGCGAAGAGAGACTGATACAGGGTCAGGTCAGTAGTGTTTTTAGTTTTGCGCCACTTCCTCTCTGCCGCCCGGAGTCCAGAGCGATGTTCACGGAGAACATCAGACAGCCAGAGGGCAGAGGGGGTGGTGCGGGCTGGCCTGGATGAAACGGGACAGAAGTTGTCTAAGCAAGATGTTAGAGTGGAGCAAAGAGTGTCAGTAGCACTGTTATTGTCCAGTGCTGAGAACTGAGAAGGTGGAGGGAGTGAGGATGAAACCATAGTGGATAGACGGGAGGGAGAGAGCGAGCGTAGATTACGCTGAAAGGTGATCTGGGGAGGAGTGTGTGTTGTGTCAGGAGTCAGTAGGAGGTTAAGAGTGATGAGAGTGATCTGAGGTGTGCAATGGAGTAACTAAAGTGACGTCTGTGGAGCAGTAGCGTGTGTAGATAAGGTCCAAATGGTTACCTGATTTGTGCGTAGCTGTAGTAGATACTCGCTTAAGGTCAAATGAGGCCAGAAGAGTGGTGAAGTCAGCAGACTGGGATTTATCAAGGTGGATGTTGAAGTCACCGAGCAGTACCAGAGGAGTGCCATCCTCGGGGAATGGAGAGAGTAAAATATCCAATTCCTCCAAGAAGTTACCCAGTTGACCTGGAGGGCGATAAATAACTACAACATGGATTTTAGCAGGGTGAATGATAGTGATTGACTGTGATTCAAATGAGCAGTTGCTAGATAGAGAAGGAATGGGCTCAAATTTCCAATCATTTGAGATGAGCAGACCAGTACCTCCGCCCCTCCCAATCGGGCGAGAGGTGTGTAAAAAAGTGTAATATTTGAGAGAGCCGCAGGAGTGGCAGTGTCTTCTGGTTTGATCCAGGTCTCAGTTAGAGCCATGAGACTGAGATGTGAATGAGTGGCCAGAGATGAAATAAAGTCTGCTTGGTTTACAGCAGACTGGCAATTCCAGAGACCAATTGGAATGGACATTAATGTAGCAGAGGAAATAGGTACACTACGCAGATTATTAGGATTACGGCGTCTAGAATGTAATGAGCGTGATTTACGGGTGTATGTGGTAATAGTAGAGATTTGGAAGCACATTGTGAATACGAGTCAGAGAAATAAACAGATAAAAACAAGCAAAACACAAAAGTGGACAAAGTAGAAGGAAAGCTATACTGTGCCTTGTCGGTGTCCTTGCTCGAGTGGAGTCGCGCAGAGTAGAGTCGATGTCTTTACCCGACTTGGTCTTCACACGAGGAGGCTGAACGCTCCCGCTGACGCTTCCGCGCCAGCGTTAACGAGCGTATTAAATAGATGCTAATCACTACAGTCAGAACAGGTGAGGACGCTTTTGTAATTCGCCCAAACAATCAAGGGAACAGCCTGTCAATGGCTCAGCTCAAAAGCGAAACTAGGACTCACTAGTAGTGCGAATATCCAGCAATAGCAATAACAACTGAGTGCGGACGGGCGGCAAAAACAGCCCTTGTTATAATTCAAATACAATTATCTTAACCAGTAAAATTATAAATAGAAAAATAACTGCAGAATCGAAATGTATCCACTTATAAGCCTGTAATACGCTGAGCAAATACAGCAAACTGAGTAATTCTAAAAAACACTTACATACGGCTTCAATGCGCTCCTTCACTGTCAGCACACTTCTTCTCGCGAGTCATTTCGCTTATCTAATACCATCATATCAATACCACCATTGACAGTGTTACAACCCAGAAACAGATCACCACATACCCAAATCAGAAGCCTTGGATGAACAGGGAAGTGCGACTCCTGCTGAAGTCACGCAATACTGCCTTCAGAACAGGAGATGCACAAGCCTACAGCACATCCAGAGCAAACCTGAAGAGGGGCATCAAAAAGGCCAAGCACTGCTACAAGCTAAAGGTAGAGGGACACTTTTCCAACTCTGACCCTCGACGCATGTGGCAGGGCATTCAGGCCATCAGTGATAAAACCCACACAGCAAAACACTTTTCTTACTTCATTTCATACTTCATTTCATACTTCATACATTCCCAGTCCAAATATCTAAAAATTCTTAAATCAAGATGCTTTTACTAAGGAAAATGACATACAATATTTTTTCTCGATTTCTCTGGGGGGGCGAGGGGGGAGACCAGTAAAATTATCTGCCAATGTGGTCAGAAAAATAATCTTATTTCTGTTTGGGACAGAAACAAGAATGCAAAAAGAAACAAGATTATTTATCTTACCCCATTGGCATTATTATGATAATTGTGTCTGTTTTAAGCACAAACTCACTTCAATTTTATTTTATTTTCCAGAAACAAAAAGAAAAAAAAAATATATATATATATATATATAAATAAATAATGTCATTTCGCTTATCTAATACCATCATATCAATACCACCATTGACAGTGTTACAACCCAGAAACAGATCACCACATACCCAAATCAGAAGCCTTGGATGAACAGGGAAGTGCGACTCCTGCTGAAGTCACGCAATACTGCCTTCAGCTCAGGTGATGCACAAGCCTACAGCACATCCAGAGCAAACCTGAAGAGGATAATCAAAAAGGCCAAGCACTGCTACAAGCTAAAGATAGAGGGACACTTTTCCAACTCTGACCCTCGACGCATGTGGCAGGGCATTCAGGCCATCAGTGATTACAAACCCACCCACTCCACCCACGCAGCCACTGATGTCAACTTCCTGAACAAGCTAAATTACTTTTATGCTCGCTTTGAAAGAGACAACAGAGAAACTGCCACCAAGCTCAAACCCTCAGCTGACCACCCACCAATCACACTCTTCTCCACAGATGTCTGCAAGGCACTGAGCCGGATCAGCGCACACAAGGCTGCTCGACCAGACAACATCCCTGGTCGTGTTCTCAGGGCATGTGCAGAGCAGCTTGCTGGGGTTTTTACAGACATTTTCAACCTGTCTCTTGCCCAAGCAGCTGTACCATCATGCTTTAAACACACTTCCATTGTGCCAGTGCTGAAACACTCTAGCCCGAGGTGCCCTAATGACTACCGCCCTGTAGCACTCACACCCATCATTATGAAGTGCTTTGAGCAGCTGGTCCTGGAACACCTAAAAGACTCTATACCATCCACATTGGACTCACACCAGTTTGCCTATCGCAGCAATAGGAGCACAGAGGATGCAGTTTCCATGGCACTGCACTCTGTGCTCACCCATCTGGACAATAAGAACACTTATGCACGCATGCTGTTTGTTGACTTCAGCTCAGCATTCAACACTGTCATCCCATCCAAGTTAATAGCCAAACTTGGAGACCTGGGCATCAACACTTCAATGTGTAACTGGATTTTGGACTTCCTAACTGACAGACCACAGAATGTTCGATCAGGATCCACCTGCTCCACGTCCATCACACTCAACACTGGTGTACCACAGGGCTGTGTGCCAAGTCCGTTTCTCTACTCCCTCTTCACCTCCGACTGCAAGCCTGTGTATGGATCTAATTCCATCGTCAAGTTTGCGGACGACACTACGGTGATTGGGCTCATCAGCAACAACGATGAGACTGCCTACAGGGAGGAGATCCAGCACCTGGCCACATGGTGCACTGAAAATAACCTGCTCCTCAACACCACCAAAATGAAGGAGCTCATCGTGGACTTCAGGAATGAGTCAAGAGGCACACACGACACCATCCACATCAATGGAATGGCTGTTGAGCGTGTCTCCAGTTTCAAGTTCCTGGGGATCCACATCTCGGCGGACATGACATGGACAACCAACACCTCCAGCCTGGTCAAGGCGGCTCACCAGCGCCTCTTCTTCCTGAGGACACTGAGGAAGAATCAGCTCTCCTCGACTATCCTGGTGAACTTCTACCGCTGCGCAATAGAAAGCATCCTGACCAACTGTGTGGCAGTATGGTATGGGAGCTGCTCTGTTGCGGAGCGCAAGGCACTGCAGCGGGTGGTGAAAACTGCCCAGCGCATCACAGGGACTCCACTACCTGCCATCGAGCACATCCAGAGGAAACACTGTCTGCATCGAGCTCGCAGCATCCTCAAGGACTCCTCTCACCCAGCCCACAAACTGTTTTCTCTCCTGCCCTCCGGCAGGCGTTTCAGGATCCTCCGGACCAGAACCAGCAGACTAGAGAACAGTTTTTCCCCAGAGCTGTCTCTTTGCTGAACTCAAACCCCCGTTGATCCACTTCCCTCATAAACTGCTAACTCTCCTACCTCACATCTGCCTTCACTTTATTATTTGCACTATTGACTGTTTATTACAGTAACAACTGTTTACATATGCATTCTGCACTACCATATCTTAACTGGATTATGCTCATTTGCACTGCCGACTATTAATAGTACCAACTGTTTACATTTGCACCGTACTTCTAACTGTAATATGCAACCACTTTCCACTGCACTTTTACACTTTTTTTCGGATAGCTCTGTCCATAATTTATTGCACTACCTTAATCCACTGCCATTCCTCAAATTAGCATATTATTACATATTATTGTACAGGGAGTGCAGAATTATTAGGCAAATGAGTATTTTGACCACATCATCCTCGTTATGCATGTTGTCTTACTCCAAGCTGTATAGGCTGGAAAGCCTACCAATTAAGCATATTAGGTGATGTGCATCTCTGTAATGAGAAGGGGTGTGGTCTAATGACATCAACACCCTATATCAGGTGTGCATAATTATTAGGCAACTTCCTTTCCTTTGGCAAAATGGGTCAAAAGAAGGACTTGACAGGCTCAGAAAAGTCAAAAATAGTGAGATATATTGCAGAGGGATGCAGCAGTCTTAAAATAGCCAAGCTTCTGAAGCGTGATCATCGAACAATCAAGCGTTTCATTCAAAATAGTCAACAGGGTCGCAAGAAGCGTGTGGAAAAACCAAGGCGCAAAATAACTGCCCGTGAACTGAGAAAAGTCAAGCGTGCAGCTGCCAAGATGCCACTTGCCACCAGTTTGGCCATATTTCAGAGCTGCAACATCACTGGAGTGCCCAAAAGCACAAGGTGTGCAATACTCAGAGACATGGCCAAGGTAAGAAAGGCAGAAAGTCGACCACCACTGAACAAGACACACAAGCTGAAACGTCAAGACTGGGCCAAGAAATATCTCAAGACTGATTTTTCTAAGGTTTTATGGACTGATGAAATGAGAGTGAGTCTTGATGGGCCAGATGGATGGGCCCGTGGCTGGATTGGTAAAGGGCAGAGAGCTCCAGTCCGACTCAGACGCCAGCAAGGTGGAGGTGGAGTACTGGTTTGGGCTGGTATCATCAAAGATGAGCTTGTGGGGCCTTTTCGGGTTGAGGATGGAGTCAAGCTCAACTCCTAGTCCTACTGCCAGTTTCTGGAAGACACCTTCTTCAAGCAGTGGTACAGGAAGAAGTCTGCATCCTTCAAGAAAAACATGATTTTCATGCAGGACAATGCTCCATCACACGCGTCCAAGTACTCCACAGCGTGGCTGGCAAGAAAGGGTATAAAAGAAGAAAACCTAATGATATGGCCTCCTTGTTCACCTGATCTGAACCCCATTGAGAACCTGTGGTCCATCATCAAATGTGCGATTTACAAGGAGGGAAAACAGTACACCTCTCTGAACAGTGTCTGGGAGGCTGTGGTTGCTGCTGCACGCAATGTTGATGGTGAACAGATCAAAACACTGACAGAATCCATGGATGGCAGGCTTTTGAGTGTCCTTGCAAAGAAAGGTGGCTATATTGGTCACTGATTTGTTTTTGTTTGGTTTTTGAATGTCAGAAATGTATATTTGTGAATGTTGAGATGTTATATTGGTTTCACTGGTAAAAATAAATAATTGAAATGGGTATAAATGTGTTTTTTGTTAAGTTGCCTAATAATTATGCACAGTAATAGTCACCTGCACACACAGATATCCCCCTAAAATAGCTAAAACTAAAAACTACTTCCAAAAATATTCAGCTTTGATATTAATGAGTTTGTGTTCATTGACAACATGGTTGTTGTTTAATTTTTAATGTTGTAAAATTAATCCTCAAAAATACAACTTGCCTAATAATTCTGCACTCCCTGTATACCTCTATCTGTAAAATTCTGTATATAGTAATAGCCATCTGTATATTATATTCATAGTACATATTCAACTGTAAATTCTGTTTATAGTAATAGCCATCTGTATATTATATTCATAGTACATATTCACCTGTAAATTCAGTTCTGTTTATAGTAATAACCATCTCTATATTTATACATATTTATATATATATTCAGTACATATCCATGTCCTGCACTTACGCAACCATTGTATATCCTGCACTTGCTGCTATTGCACTTCTGGTTAGACCTAAACTGCATTTCGTTGCCTTGTACTTGTGTAATGACAATAAAGTTGAATCTAATAAATGCATCTTGATTTAAGATTTCTTTAGATATATTTAGACTAGAAACAAGACAAAGATACTAAATAAGAGCATTTTTGCAGTGCACGCATGACAAAAAGTAAATTTCTATATCTAGAATGGCTTTATGGTACTTGGGTCTATAAACAAATACAAATGCACAAAACTGCAAGTTTATGACAAATAGTCTGCAATTTGGCCTGTTACTCATTTAATACATGTCTACATTAAAAATTAAATAAAATTAGATGTTAACCTACATTTCTGACAAATTACACGGTTACAGGTAGTGTTACCACAGTAAACCCATGATAAACGTTGGTGAATTGTTTGAAAAGTATTCTAGCTGGATCGGCTCTGATTTGAATGTTAGTGTTGTTGATTAAGTCAGCTCTGTTTTACTGGCTTTAAAAGTGCCCTAGAATGATTTGAAACAACATTTTAAATTGTTCTCTGATATCTACATAGAGGGTATATGCCTTATTTAGGGTCAATAATTGTCCAGATACGGTTTTACAGGTCCATTTACAACTCTAGAAATCTTCCCCAGGATGAAATGGTCTGTTTTTGCCTTATTTGGAAGGGTCATGAATATTAATGCGGAGTTCTGCTCTGATTGGCTGTTTCACTGCGCAGCTCAATGATA
The DNA here is from genome assembly GCA_023566225.1 of Romanogobio albipinnatus. Classification (NCBI taxonomy): domain Eukaryota; kingdom Metazoa; phylum Chordata; class Actinopteri; order Cypriniformes; family Gobionidae; genus Romanogobio; species Romanogobio albipinnatus. The sequence goes on along the minus strand of CM042249.1, from coordinate 3,244,954 downwards.
GCCGACCGTCATGACGATGGAGAGATTAGGCATTCAACCTTATATGTTTGAGCCTGTTTCTGACGAAGATGCAGATTTTGAGGAACATAATGTTTTGAGATTGGAAATGAACACTTCTGAATGGTAAGTTAAGTCTTTATTTTAATTAGGAACCTGCAAAATCATTAGGTCCATACCAGAACTTCAGCCTAAACGATAACTAGCATATAGCATTAAATATACACATCAGCAGTCACAACTTTTTTTAGCATTGTAAAAATTAATTATTGTAATGTGTCCCTGTATGATTTTACAACGATAGCTTCTTCACTGTGAATCACAAACTGAACTGGGTAGCGCTTAAATATGTTGTACAGTAACGTTTGAGTTTGACAGTAGAGTACTGATTTAAAAGTCAATTTATTTAGCCATTTAGTTATGTAAAATACTCGGATTATCCAATTGATACTGTACTAGCATCTTGTGTTGGATCTAGGCAACAACGGGGAGATTATCGTTAATGTTGTCTCTCTAAGAAGCTTTCAATTTAATCAGAAATGGTTTAGACAGTGAAGAAGTGGATGAAATCACTGCTTGCAGGAATATGGTTGGAATTGCCCCTTTCTTCAGTGTCAGACGCTGAGCAAAGCCGGATTGATATTGTCCCAGGTTTGAACAACTGTCCGTGGTGAAATGGGCTGAGCAAACTAACAACTTTGAAAAATTATTGCGGTATACGATTATAAATAAACATCAACCATGCCTGTTGACATGTTTTATCTGTGGGAAGAGTATGAACCGTCTTCACATCCCCTGCACAGCCTGGAACGCAACATTTGTTTCCATGATCTGCCTTGTTCGCCATCCTCGCGTGACGCTTACCTGCAGAGATGATGCGGCTGCGCTGTTTCGCCAGATTGTGAACATGTGCTTGCATATGCAAATGTTGGGGGCGTACATATTAATGATCCCGACGATTGCATCACTCTCGGTGTTACGTTGAGATTTGCTTATTTTTCTGTGGTGTTTTTCACAAACGAGATTTACATATGAAGGAGGAGGCAATGGTGTTTGAGACTCACTGTATGTGATTTACATGCACTGAACTCCTGTTATTTAACTATGGCAAGGTTAATTACATTTTTCATTCTAGGGCACCTTTAAACTAAATCAAAATCACAGATGTGCAGCTCGTACCGGAGACCTCTGTGCCGAACTCAAACGCTTCTCATTGGCTGCTTTGTGGTCATGCGATCGAGACACTCAGCAAGTGAACACATTTTTCAGAGGGTTCAGAGCTCACAAGTAGCGCTGTTTTGTTCCGCTTTTGTCACGTTAATGTTTCCCTGGCCTAAATTCTAGTACTGCCACATTGTGTTGACATTGTGAAACTGCACGATTTGTAAATTATGCGTGGCAGGCAAAATATTATATATTTTACTAGACACGCTGCGGGCCGTTTGAAATTCATCCCCGGGCCACATTTGGCCTGCGGGCCAGACTTTGGACACCCCTGATGTAGTGCAAAGGTTTAATTGTAATGGACGTATTGCACAGGCTTTCGGAATTGATGAACGGCTCCCTCTGTTTATTTGTCAGTATAAAACTTCAGATCAGGGTTTAACTAGAGGTGCAGAGCACCACATGGAAATTTTCAGCATTGTACCAAGTATAAATAAATAGTATCATTACAAAGAGTAAAGATAAAGCGTCTAACAATGTCCATGCGTAAGCTAGTTTTCCCCCACGGCATGAACGGAGATGACGTTTTTGTGGGGGGTCTCCCAGTAACGCTGACCAAGTCTAAACTTTGGATTAAGAAAAGAAACTGCAAAGTAGTTCACAATTTGATTTATTGAATGTTTAAGCAATTTAGAACAGAGTGAAGCAGACGCCCGCATGTTGAGATGAGTATGAACCACTTTGCACACACAACGTTAGCATTACAGCAGGGAGAAATCTTAAAAAAAAAAAAAAAAGATTCTGAATATTCACGGGAAAGAGTCAGCATCCATAAACGGAATGGTGAAAGGTTCTTCATAAAGCATAGAACTGGGTGGTATATAGTACTGTGGTGGCTCATTGGGAGGCTGGTTGCCTGACCGTCCACATCCAGCAGCTGCAGTAGAGGCTTGAGGGGTGGTAGTTATAGGTGGCGTGTTAGGGATGTTGGGAGTTTGCTCTGGGTATTGTGAATAAAGCTGTTGCACATAGACAGAATAATCGGGGTAATTGTTATACTGAGGGAAACCCTTTCCAGGGTACATCGGGGGTTGCGGCTTCTGGGTTGTTGCTGGGGAGGCAGTAGTAATGGCTGGTTTCTTTGGGGGTTTTGGTTTGCCATGAGGATGGTAATGAGGGTAGTATGGCCAAAAGCCTAGGGGGTATCCTGGAAATTGAGGCTTCCGGGTTGGTGCTTGGGCAACTGATGTGGTGGTGTGCATAGAGGCTGGAACTGGTTTCCCTGCGGGCTTTGGTCTGCCATGATGGTAATGAGGGTAGTAATACAGCCAAAAGCCATGGGGGTGTCCTGGAAGTTGATGCTTCTGGGCTGGTGCCTGAACAACAGTTGGTTTAGTGGTAGGGCCTGTTGGCTTAGCTGTGGGATAAACGATCCCAGGATAATGGTAATGGTAGTAGTAAGGCCAAGGTCTTTGTAGAAATGCTTGAGGGTACCCAGGAGGTTGAGGTCTGGGGGATGTGGAGGTAGACTCTTCACCAGTTTCAGAAGTAAAGGGTTCTGGCATTGGGTCTCCTGCTGGACTCAGGGCATCAGGAGCAAAGTGAGATGGTAGAATTTGCAGATATGTGGGTGGATTAGGGCCAAAGAAGGTTTCGTCTGCAGTTTTAGGGATTATAGGACAAGAAATGACTGCAGTTTCTCCATTCCATTGTATCTGAATCGCGTAACTCCCTCCCTGAAAAACATCATGAACATCCAGGTTGGTCCTCCTTACTCTATGCTCACAATAAGTGCAATTGAAAGGGCAATACCTGTTGCACGACACCGCATCCATCATAGGGTGTAGTATAGACAAGACCTCCATTAGTGGGAATGGTGTGTCCACAATGAGGCGGCAACGCGGTGAGAGAAACAGGTGCGCCATTATCTGTGATTTACATAAAGGATTATAAAGTTTCTCCCCCCTGAATTGATACAATTGACATTAAAATTAAGAGTGTGACAGTAATTAAGCTAGCATCAGTATTTTGTAAACAAATAAATGTACAGGTTACCTCGATAAAGCTCAATTTGAGCTACTTCTGGACCATTAAGTTGGAGCTTCATGAGATCGTCACCACACCACAACTTTGGAGACATGGCACCCAAGGCTGCTTCAGAAGAACTGACTAGTTGTCCTATAACAATCTTTTTCTTCTGCAGCGCTGAAATTAAATTCAGAAGGTTTTCCCCCACCAAAGACTGAAAGGCTTTACAAATTCTACATGTGGAATTCCCACTTCATTACATTGGACAAAACGTAGGGCGAATTAAGGGTGATTGGGACGGTTTGAGCTTCTGCCCTGTGTAAGGTTTCTTGCTTAACACATTTGTTCTGCAAAACAAATGTTGCCTATCCATTTGAAACAAGTTTATAGAATAATGAAAGGATGTGAGGCACCATTTTATGTAGAGCTGTCAAAAGTACGGACTTCGTAACAGAAAAAAAAAAAAAAAAAAGTGACAATAGAGCAATTCCATGCAAATGTCAACCTTGTCATGGAGAGAAAAAAAAAAAAAAAAAAAAAACAGAAATGTAGGAAGTCATATATTTAGGAAGTCACAACGCTTCAGTGCTGCGTCACGTCCGTAAAGATTTACATATTAAAGTTAATTCTATAATAATTAATACAAATAATTTGAAACTTAATTAGCATTGACATATTTTGTCTTTGCTCAGAATGATTTACAATTAATTAAAATTCTGCTCTAAACAACCTTAATGATGCATTACGGATGTGACCGTTATGGATGGTTCATAATAAATATAGGCCATGCATGTGATGTGACCAGCGCATATATGTCAGTAAATTTAACAGCAATATTATGGTGAACAAATATTACGTTGATCTCTATTACTGTATATTGGAACATTATCCTTTCAGTTGGTATTATTTCTTTTGTCTTGTGCATTTTAATTAGCAGAATTTCGCCAATGCATGTTGTCACCCAAAATCTGCATATTCTTTTTGTCACGTCCGTAAACTAGGGCTGCGCGATTAATCGAACTGCAATCGTGATTTGGCATGTGCGATTATGAAAGCGCAAAGGCTGCGATTTTAATCAAATATATGCCCAGTGTCAGTGAAGAGCAGCTCTGTGATCAGTAGTAAACGCTGCTCCGTCTGAAAGCACTGCTAGTTTGAGCAACGCGTGTCAAACATCTTCACAAACTAGTAATGTGAAGCGTTCATAAACCTGTTGTCCAACCAAATCCAACGTTTAATAACAGGTTTTAACTCCCTTCGTATCGTCAGTCGAGCTGATGTGGCTTCTTATCACAATGTCAATCAGCACTGAATATTTTTATTATGAAAATACCCGAGAGGACTTGAACTCAAATACACCATATCTTGTCGCAGAAGTATTATCTTCATGTTTAATCAGTCAAGGCGTTTCTATATTCGTTTTATTCAGCATACAGAACAAGCTTCACATTAAGGATTTCCCATAGGGATTTCCTGAAATTACACTGGAGCCCCTCAGGGCTGTGTTCTCAGCCCACTCCTGTACACACATGACTGTGTGGCAACCCACAGCTCCAACACCATCATCAAGTTTGCTGACGATACGACGGTGGTAGGTCTCACTGACAATGATGAAAGAGAGGAGGTGCACACTCTGACACGGTGGTGTCAGGAGCACAACCTCTCGCTCAACATCAGCAAGACCAAGGAGCTGGTGGTCGACTTCAGGAGGAATGAGAGAGAACACCGCCCCATCACCATCGATGGAGCACCGGTGGAGAGAGTCAGCAGCTTCAAGTTCCTCGGTGTCCACATCACAGAGGAACTCTCATGGTCCGTCCACTCCGAGGCCGTTGTGAAGGCTCATCAGCGCCTTTTCTTCCTGCGACGGCTGAGGAGGTTTGGGATGAACCGCCACATCCTCACACGCTTCTACAGCAGCACCATCGAGAGCCTGCTGACTGGCTGCATCACCACCTGGTACGGCAACAGTACCACCCGCAGCCGCAAGGCCCTGCAAAGGGTAGTGCGCATGGCCAGCTGCATCATCGTGGTGAGCTTTCCTCCCTCCAGGACATTTACGCCAGGCGGTGTGTGAAGAGAGCTCAGAGGATCATCAGAGACTCTAGCCACCCGAACCATGGGCTGCTCTCACTGCTGCCATCAGGCAGACGGTACCGCAGCATCAGAACACGCACCAGCCGACTCCAGAACAGCTTCTTCCCACAAGCAATCAGACTACTTAACTCCTGATCCATCAGGATCATAACACACACTGGACAGAATATCACTCAGCACAACCCACTGTAGATACACACATACTATATCCTCCTGGGACCCAAGAATAGACTTTTGTCCACTGTAGTAGACATTTTAGTGAATTTCTCTGACATCATACATGTCACATGTCTCAGTCTGGATGTCCTGTAAAGAGCACATCCGGGGCTTTGCAGGAATACCAAATGTGTGGAGGTTTCACCAGGACAACAACTTCTTGGTCTTTAAAAACGGCCGGCATTAATGTTTAGCACTCTTATGGAAATATGATCATTTTTTAATTATAATTTAAATCTGATTAAGTTTCAAATTGTTTGTTATAAATCAACATCTCAGGAAAATGTTATGGGGTTTCTAATCACAGGGCATTGATTTCATAAATGAGCACTGTAGAGACGCCAGGAGTTAAATCATGTTTATCAGGCATTCTGGAGACATAAGTGAACAGGGAAAGAAATTACATATCAATATTCCTATGAAATATTAGATATTATGAAAATGTTGCCAATTTTTCCTCCCATTACTACACTTCTTTTTTCATTACATGTTGCACCAAGAACACATTAATATGCAAATGAGATGCAGTGAATAGATACATTGTATTGAATGGGAAAATCCGAGTATTGTCATTTTACCCACATATTTAATAAAGTAAAATGGTATATGAATGCATTTCATTATATCTTTCATAGCATAGTTCAGAATCATCTTTAAATAAAGTTTGTTTAAAAAAAAACCTGAAACCTAAAAATGTATTGGTGAATTAAAAATAAATCCCATTGTTTTTGCCTATACATGCAATTTCATGTCATTTAATTTTTTTAACAACTGAGTCCTGCTGTCAACTACAGAGGACACATCATAACATATGAATAAAATATCATTTTTCAAAAATGTTTTTTTTTTTCATTTGTTTACGCTCTAAACAATGTAATGACATAAAAAAAAAACTAAATTAAAAAAAAAAATTCTGGGTCCCAGGATAATGTACACATTTAATTATCATATAGCGTATCTATTGTACATTGGATGTCTATTTGTGAATATTGTATACTGTACATTGTATATTATTATTATAGCTTAATGTATATTGTTTTAATGTATGTTTAGTGTATATTGTTTAAAGTATATTGTGCTGTGAGAACCGCACTCACATTGTGTAAATTATTTATTGTTTATTGTAGTGTATACTGTGCTGTGAGTAATTGTGTGCGCATCAGATGTAATCTGATGTTGCTTTAAATGTTCTACGTCTCATGTCATGTCATGTCTGCTATGTTGCTCGGAACTGCACATAATTTCACCTACTGTTGCACTTGTGCATATGGTTGGGGAGTCCAGGTATCATTCGTTCATTTGTTTTTTGCGGTCACATATGAAAACGAAAAAACTCCTTTTAAAACTAAATTATGACTAGATTTTTGGTTTTTCGTTCTTGCACGGAAATCTGGTTGGCAGGATATGCATTCATTGTTTTTCAAAATAAGAGTTTTCCCTGTTAGCTTGTAAAATTAATAGTCTATATGAATCAGGGTATCTTGCGTCCATTCCAAATCCGTTTTCAATTAAAAAACAGAAAACGAAAAAAACGAAGTTTTTCGTTTTTTCATTATTTTTAGAAAAACGAGATTTCGGCTTGATTTTTCGTTTTTCATTCAGAGGTAGAAAAATTAATAAACAGTTTGAATATTCGATTTCTACACGTGGGCGGGAATTATACGCCCCTTTCTGCTGATTGGTCAGCCGAAGATCAAACTATTCCGTCATCGGTTCTTCCTCAGTTCCGCACAGCAGAATAAAAGTCCTGCGCTTCTACAGCTGTACGGATTCTTAACGCGTTTATTGCAACTACATTTCATATTTTTCTCATCAAACAACCAGACTAACGTCAACACAACCCGTACCGGGGCAGAGCTAGGCAGGGTTTTTTTTTTGTGTAGATATAAATTCACCTCAGCTGGCAGGATATATGATGGCTGTCATAGCCTACCTTGGTTAAATAATTAGAAATAAATATTTTAAACACTAATACAAAAAGGAAAGAATAATGCGTTACAACCAGACAACCGGAGAAAAACAGAGATATTAAAAGACATACTCTTTTATTTTATGATTTATGCCTTGTGGTTTATTAAAATTGATTATAATTGATACCTCAAAAGGGTGCTTGTGTAGGCTACTGCTGCAGACTCGCACACAGAACTGCAACACAAGATTTTAATTAAAGCCTGTAATATCTTGCCATTTCAGTTTGTTTCTCAGACCCAGTATACCTTCAGAGCGTTTGGAATATATAGCCTAAGGCACGAGTTGCATATATGGATTATGTTACGAGATATTTGCATCCGCTTTTAAAAAAAGGGGCAAATGCGAGCAGGACATTTTTTTTTTTTGTGTCTGTGTGTGTTCCGAAAAAAAGAAGGTAATAAGCATAACATAATTTTGTAGGTACCCTATTTCACACGGTTCCAATAAATTGCCATGGGTTAAATAAACTGCAGATAAACGCACCAGTCAGTTCAGGAAATACGGAGCAGTTATTACTTTTGGACATTTATTTACTCAATATGAAAAACTCAATGACCCCCATATAATTAGGCAGTGATTAAGCCCAAAGTTAATGTGGGTGAGGATAATTAACACAATGTATAGCCTATAATGCATCCTATGCATTTTGTAATACAGCACATTTTATAATTGACCGTAGCCTATTTGCCAGAAAAGTCGTAGCGAGTGTAGCCTAATTCACACGCCGGGTCATGTTGAGAGAGAAACACGCAATAAAATACAACATCATGCATGCACATGCTATGCATATTTTACTTCCCCTCGCTGTATGACAAATCCTTACATTGTTATTAAGAAAACAACAACAAAAAATATATGTAGCCATATAATAAAAAAATATACATAGAAGCCTATATAAAAATAGTCTATATATTGTGCCATTTATTACAAACAATATTTAGTTTAAATACCAAGCCTAAATGAAATTATTTGAATAGAAACTGTATCGACGTTGGACTGTATCGGACATCTTTCATTCGGTCCAAAGTTTCCATATTTGCAATGTAACATGTGTTTATTATACTAGGCCTATTTATGTAAAGGCTTCGTCCAGTCTCATACGCGTATAGGCTAAATCAGTATCTTCACATGCAGAAATATGCGTTTGGAATAACAGCAAGTACTGACTGGCACAATTTAATGTGTCTGTTGTACAATATTAAGGCGAAGCAGAATAACTGTTATGTGAGCGCGTGAGTCTCTGGCGCCAAAAATATTTATTTTATTTGTGTACATTTAAAATGACTACAAAATGTCATGCCTTTGAAAAATAAAGAAAACAGGATGCGCTGTCTCGGTCACACCAGAAACATGAACTAAAATACAGCAAATACTGGACGTGCCTACTTTAAAAAGTCAACATTTCGATTATTTGACGTTAAATCCATTATATAAGTCACTTTGGAATAAATCACAGCATGTTTCATGATAAAACAAAAGTAACTTTACAGTCCCCTGACACTTTGCTGGACTAAAACCGCTGGTCTATACAGAAGAAAACCCTGCCTAGCTCTGCCCCGGTACGGGTTGTGTTGACGTTAGTCTGGTTGTTTGATGAGAAAAATATGAAATGTAGTTGCAATAAATGCGTTAAGAATCCGTACAGCTGTAGAAGCGCAGGACTTTTATTCTGCTGAGCGGAACTGAGGAAGAACCGATGACGGAATAGTTTGATCTTCGGCTGACCAATCAGCAGAAAGGGGCGTATAATTCCCGCCCACGTGTAGAAATCGAATATTCAAACTGTTTATTAATTTTTCTACCTCTGAATGAAAAACGAAAAATCAAGCCGAAATCTCGTTTTTCGTTTTTCTAAAAATAATGATAAAACGAAAAACTATTTGTTTTTTCGTTTTCTGTTTTTTAATTGAAAACAGATTTGGAATGGACGCAAGATACCCTGATTCATATGCATGCTATGTCACCCAATTATTTGGTTTCGCTGACTGAAAAAAAAAAAACTATTGAAATAGCCTAAACATGTTCACACATTGACAGTTGTCATCATACAAAATGTAAATAATACATTTATTCTTCGTTTTAGATGAATTTATTAACTTAAATTCTTATGAATATATATTTTGATTATATTAATATAATATAAATGCTTGAGTTTATGTTTGGGTCCTACTTGCTACAAACATCATGGAGTAGCACAAATTACACAAACATTTTAATATGCTTTCAGTTTCCTAAAACAAGTAATATGCAACATGCCTTTAGTCAAAGTTTAGTGGTAGGCTAATATTAAATCGTCATTATAATACAAAAAAAAAAAAAGGAAACGTCTACTTTTTAACTATGGCAGCAAGTCTCTATCTTAATGAGAGAGCTGAATCCTTTATTCAAACGAGCATTTCAAAAATCCTAATTCGTTTAAACTACCAAACGACTGTGGGTAGCCTACTCGAACCATGTACTCGTCTGATTCTGTCAAAAATGCATATATTTTGAGGAACAAAACACGTGTCGCTCGGAGACGAGTTCTTGGACGGAGCGAAAACAGAATGTAGCCCATCTATAAAAGTTAGCCTACTCAGTAACTTCATTGAACGTGTAATATCACATTTGCGATTGTGCAGATGTTCGGAAAAACAGCACTCTTGCTGGTGTGATAACTCACGCGTGTTATATAAAACGGGAACTCGTTAGGCAGAAATGCTCTCTTTCATTTTGATGACACGTATGACTATTCCTATATTGTGATGGCGGTGGAGAGAGCACAAGTTAGTGAACAAATTTATAGAAATGATCATTCTCTGTAAAGCAATGAGACGTGAACATATGAGAATAGGCTATATCAAGATTTCTCTACATGTGCGCTCTTTTGGACTAAAAGCCTAATTGAAGCGATTTAAAGTAGCCGATCGCAAAAGAGTTGATGCGGATCAATACGCGGCTTATTCTATGAGAAATAAAGATAAATAGGCTGTCTGGTTGCGCCGTTTGATTGTGGCCTCGAAGCTCTCAGTCGGAGGATATTAAGGCCCGGTTATTTTTATTCCGTGCTCCCCTCCGTCTTTCAAACTACTGATCGCGAAAAGACGAGTTCGGCCCGTGCGCGGAGCCGCGCACTATTGGTAAGCGCTCAATGTTATAGGCTAGTGCAGTGGTTCTCAATTTTTATACGAAGTACCACTTCAGAAAATATTTTTTTCTCCAAGTACCACCATAATGACCAACATTAAAATACAGTGGCCGTTCTAGACCACAGTAACTAGGGGGGCCAGGCAGGGGCCACACGTTAACATTTTTCTTAATCAGTAGTTAAATAGGTAGTTCACCTAAAAATGACAATTCTATCACCATTTACTCACCCCCATGTCGTTCCAAATATGACTAAGTTAACATAAGAAATGTAAAATCCCTTACAAAAATGTAAACACAATATTAACTTATTTTATTAAACTGTTTTATAAGATCAGTATCGCATTTGCACTCATGCTATTCTGGGTAGAAAAGCATACCTCATGTTTTATTGCTTATACTGTAGTCTATATCATGATGTAAATGTGAGGGTGTTTTCACACTGGCAGTTTAGTTGGAATAATTGGTAATGTGAAAGTTGTCATGCGGACCCGGGTGAGCGGAGCTCAGGGGAACTGAATTCGAGGGAAGGTCTGAGTTTGGTTGCGCTCGAGCTGTGCTGCGATTCATGTGAATGTGAAAGCAACAAGGACTCGGGTGCGCAAGAAAAGTACCCTGCGCATGCATTTTATCAGCTGAAGATGTATTTAGCTCAATAAAACACATGTAAGGGATGATAGTGTTGATGATTTACTTTGGATACAAAGCGAGAGGGAGCCTGCGGTGTAGAACGCGCTCTGACGCGGACCACAACAAACCCAGTGTAAAAACACTCCGAGACTAAAACAGGGGCATTTTTTGCTGCATATCTTGAATTGTATGGACATTCAAACTAATCCCCGACATGGTTTGGTTAACGACATCTAACTAATACCTTTCTGGAACAACATGAGGGTGGGTTAGGTGTTTTTCTTTTCTTTTTGGGGGAACTAACCCTTTAACTTATTTTCTGGATTATTGAAAGTCTTTTTTATTTGGCCATGTACTGAATCACTCTGCAGTCTCTACACCTGAAGTAAAATCATTTCAAGTTCATTTATTTGAAAAGTAATGCATCTGTAATATAATCATGCTCAATTTATAAAAGTAAAACTAAACCATTTATTTGACATGTTTTGAAGCCTATCTGCTCTCTGTTACGGGACTCTTCGCAAAGTTAGCATTGGCATAAAAACAAACATACTCTAAGCAACACTGGACAATTAGATAAAATAATATTATTTCTCTCTATGTGAACAAGACTGAAATTATATTATTTTCTGTATCTTTTCTCGGGTGTGCCTATCTCTGTGGTGAAACACATCTCTGAGTTATGAAACGAAAATACCGTTTTTCTGTTTTTTGTTTCAAAACCAAATAACCGTTTTTGGTGTCAGAATCAAAAAAACGAAAAACCAATTAAAAACGGACTGTTTTTCGGTCCGTGTATATTTTGGCCATTTGATTTTCCTTATAGAAACGGATATTAAAAAACGGCTCCTTTTTCGTTTTTTAAACAAAACGAAAAACAAGAATTCAGCTCGATTTTTCGTTTTTCATTAAAAAGGAGGAAAATTAATAAACGGCTTGAATATTAGATTTCTAGACGTGGGCGGGAATTATACGCCCCTTTCTGCTGATTGGTCAGCCGAAGATCAAACTGTTCCCATCAGTACTTCCTCAGTTCCGCACAGCAGAATAAAAGTCCTGCGCTGCTACAGCTGTACGGATTACCGCGTTTGCAGCTACATTTAATCTTTTATTCATCAAACAACCAAATTAATGAATGGCTCGACACAACATGTACCGGTGCAGAGCCTATACAGGGCTTTCTTCTGTGTAGACAGAAATTCACATAGTCCTACACTTTGCATCAGCTGGGTATGGCAGGATAGGTCTATGTGATGGCTGTCCACTCCGGTTGCCCAGTGTTTAAAAAATAATAATAATTAAAATATAAATGAATATAATTAGTTTTAAATTAAATATTTTAAACACTATACAAAGGAAAAAAAAAATAATGCATTGACTTGGGTATGTTGGGCCTATAACGTTCACACAAGAACTGTCATTCTGACTGACAACCGGAGAACAACCGTTCACACAGTTCCAGTAACCTAAATTGCGATGAGCTAAATAAACTAAAGTAGATGAACACGCCAACAGTCAAGCGCAGACCAGTAGGCCTATTGAAGTGTTCCTGAAATACACAGCTGTTATAACCTTTTGTTTGTGAGTTTATCTTGTTAATAGTGAGTGTTAATTGATGTCAAGCAAAACGGTGTGTTATTTTCTCTGCCAAGTAAACTTCCAAAGCACATCATGTGTTCTCTCCACGCTGTCCTGTGTGTCCCGCAGCTTTCACACAGATTGTGAGAGTTGGCCATCCAAACAAAACAGGCCAAAGAAGTGTATGGGAGATGCAAGGTAGCCTACATTCATTTATAAAATAAACACTTACAATAGCCGAGCCTATGTCTCTTTTACCTGCGTATAGCCATAAGTGGATTTTAAATTTACAAGGACCCCATAGCCTAATTATAACAGTGATTCAGCCCAAAATTTATGTGGGTGGGGCAATGAACACAATATGTGTGTGTGTGTGTGTGTGTGTGTAAATGGCCTCCATCCTATGATTTTTGTATTAATAGCCTGCAACTTTTATAATCGACTGTCGCTATTTGCCAGAAAATAAGTTGCACCTGAGTGTCACACCTGGTCATGTTGAGAGAGACACGCGCGTTGCATCGTTGTTAAAACTGTACTTTATTATTAGCCTACATTCAGAATTAGTATAAAATAGGCTACTGGTAAATAAAATAGCTACAACAACATCACAGGCTGTGCGCATTCTACTTGCCAAACAGACCAATTGTAACCATTGACCATTGTACAAAAGACCAATTAAATAAAGCAGAATATTTTTAAATGTTTGGCTGTCTGTGTTTAATTTTGATAATAATGTGAGGCGCTGGCTCCAAATTAGATTTTTTCTAGTTTGGAAATAACTTAGCCTAATACTGTCATCATCATAGGCTACAGATGAGTAGGACATCATAACCATCATCGAAACAGTAAAATGTATATTTTATTTGGGCACATTTAAAATGACTACAAAGTCATGCCTTTGAAAAATAAATAAAACAGGATGCGCTGCGTGCGCCTCGGTCTCCTTGAACATCTGGCTCACACCACAAACATGAAATAAAACAGCCTACAGCGAACGAGTCTACTTTTAAAAGTCAACACTTCGATTATTTGATGTTAAATGCATTATTTAGTCACTTTGGAATAAATCACAGCATGTTTCATGATAATAAAAAACGTGACGGAAAATACAGTATGATATAGCAAATTCGCGGACCCCCTGGCACTTTGCTGGTCTAAAGCCGCTGGTCTAAACAGAATAAACTCCTGTATAGGCTCTGCCCGGGACGTGTTGTCTCGAGCCATTCGTTAGTCTGGTGGTTTAATGAGAAAGAGATGAAATTCAAGTTGCAATAAATGCGTCGAGAATACACATTTACTCGCATTTGCCCATCAATTTTTCTCAAGCGGATGCAAATTTGTAAAATAATCCTATGCAACTCGTGTCGTAGGTTAAATTTCAAGTGTTCTGATGGTAGGCTATAGCTTCTATAGGGTTTGCTGGTGAGAAACAAACCGAAATGGCAAGTGGAAATCTTGTTGCAGTCGTGTGTGTGTGTGTGTGTGTGTGTGTGTGTGTGTGTGTGTGTGTGTGTGTGTGTGTGTGTGTGTGTGTAGCAGCTTGCTCCGCGCACAAGCACATTCTTTAAGATATCAATTATAATAAATGTTAATACATTTGTTTTTTTAACATGTCTGTTGTTCTATGGTTGTCAGTTAGTCAGAATGACAGTTCTTGCGTGAATGTTATAGGCCATAGTCTACATCAATGCATTATTCTTTCCTTTTTGTTTTAGTGTTTAAAATATTTAATTTACAACTAATTAATTTATATCTTAATCTATTTATTTGTATTAGTGATTAAATATTTAATTTACAACGAATTAATTTATATCTTAATCTATTTATTTTTATTAGTGTTTAAAATATTTAATTAACAACTAATTAATTTATTTATTAATTTATTTATTTTTACTGGGCAACCAGGGTAGGTTATGACAGCCGTCACATAGACCTATCCTGCCATACCCAGCTGATGCGAAGTGTAGGACTATGTGAATTTCTGTCTACACAGAAGAAAGCCCTGCCTAGGCTCTGCCCCGGTACGTGTTGTGTCGAGCCATTCATTAATTTGGTTGTTTGATGAATAAAAGATTAAATGTAGCTGCAAACGCGGTAATCCGTACAGCTGTAGCAGCGCAGGACTTTTATTCTGCTGTGCGGAACTGAGGAAGTACTGATGGGAACAGTTTGATCTTCGGCCGACCAATCAGCAGAAAGGGGCGTATAATTCCCGCCCACGTCTAGAAATCTAATATTCAAGCCGTTTATTAATTTTCCTCCTTTTTAATGAAAAACCGAGCTGAATTCTTGTTTTTCGTTTTGTTTAAAAAACGAAAAAGGAGCCGTTTTTTTTTTTTAAATATCCGTTTCTATAAGGAAAATCAAATGGCCAAAATATACACGGACCTTTTTCGTTTTGAACTTCAGTCAATTAGTTTTTCGTTTATAAACCAAAAACGGAAGTCACGTGGTCTATTCCTTTTTTTGTAAGCGAAAGTAACCGGTAACACTTTCAAAATAAAAGTAACTATAGTTAACGAGGTGATTGTAGACTAACTATAACGTTTTTTAGTGCAACTAAAGTAGCACTGGGTGTGAAAAAACAAACAAACGCTTAAGTTAACTGAAATAAAAACTAATAAAATAATAACTCTGGCCGTTAGGGAGAATTAAACATTTGTAAGACCATTGGTGACCTGTAACTTCAGATTAAGACAAGTGAACTAATTTTATATGTATCTTAGGATAGCAGGTAGCCTATTTATTTATAAGTTTCTATTATTTAATTCACATTTTAGTTTTGTAACATTTCTTGCTATGTGGAAGCTCAACCAGCAGAGGTCACTCTACCCCCTTCTGTGCACCGACTCTTTCTGTGGCGACAACAGGCAACAAGGGTTTGACCTTTGGACTTGTGTTTATATCAAAGAGAAGGCAAGCACTGCTACCAACAGAAGCTAATCACTGAGTTTGAAGGGTGTGCAGAACTTCACGTGCCTTCCAGCTCCTCTTTCTATGGCACTATATGTGCTAAAAACTCTCAGCTTCCACCATCTACTGTTACAAAACAAAACTCTTCCAAAACAAATCTATAAAGTTGTATACTTTTTATTTTCATTCGCATTTTTCTCCAGTGTAATATACTTATGTTAGTAAAGTAGATGAAATATTTTATGCAGCTTGTAGTTCTCATTAGTTATGTAGACCTACTTGTGTGTGAAACCTAGCCTTACTCAGTCAAAAAATATCTCTAGCCCTGGGACTTCCAGATCTTTTAGTGCTTTTTTGGGTTTAATTCTGTTTGATGAACCACCAGGGAAAGGCAGTGTTCTGTACTCTTGGTACTTGTGTAAAGTAAAATAAAAGTGAAGTTAAATCGTTTAGTTTTGGTACTCTGGTACTACCCTAGTACTCGTGTCAGGGCCTCCCAGAGTTTCCCCAATACCTGGAGGATGTGAGCCTGTGCACTGTGTGCAGGGTTTAAGGACTGATGATAGTAGCAAGACTGGCCCCAGTCACCTGCCATCACTCGCTCTTCAAATAAATGCTGGACTGGCAGGACACCACTCCTTCCTCCGGCACCATAAAAGGGCCTTTGTTGTCACTTTCAGATATTTACATCATGGTTTATGGTAAGCCACATCTTTGAATTGTGGCACTACTTTTGTGGAATTGGATACCTTTGTACATTATGATGTACATTTGTATTTACAGTGAAGCAGGGCTCTGCATTGCATCTCTTTCACTTGCATATATGCCCTTAAATGATTTACATAATAAGTAAAAACATAATATAAAAACATAAGTATATTACACTGGAGAAAAATGCGAATGAAAATAAGTATACAACTTTATAGATTTGTTTTGGAAGAGTTTTGTTTTGACACAGAAGGGGTAACAGTAGATGGTGGAAGCTGAGAGTTTTTAGCACATATAGTGCCATAGAAAGAGGCACGTGAAGTTCTGCACACCCTTCAAACTCAGTGATTAGCTTCTGTTGGTAGCAGTGCTTGCCTTCTCTTTGATATAAACACAAGTCCAAAGGTCAAACTCTTGTTGCCTGTTGTCGCCACAGAAAGAGTCGGTGCACAGAAGGGGGTAGAGTGACCTCTGCTGGTTGAGCTTCCACATAGCAAGAAATATGTTACAAAACTAAAATGTGAATTAAATAATAGAAACTTATAAATAAATAGGCTACCTGCTATCCTAAGCTACATATAAAATTAGTTCACTTGTCTTAATCTGAAGTTACAGGTCACCAATGGTCTTACAAATGTTTAATTCTCCCTAACAGCCAGAGTTATTATTTTATTAGTTTTATTTCAGTTAACTTAAGCGTTTGTTTGTTTTTTCACACCCAGTGCTACTTTAGTTGCACTAAAAAAAAAACGTTATAGTTAGTCTACAATCACCTCGTTAACTATAGTTACTTTTATTTTGAAAGTGTTACCGGTTACTTTCGCTTCCAAAAAAGGAATAGACCACGTGACTTCCGTTTTTGGTTTATAAACGAAAAACTAATTGACTGAAGTTCAAAACGAAACAGTCCGTTTTTAATTGGTTTTTCGTTTTTTGATTCTGACACCAAAAACGGTTATTTGGTTTTGAAACAAAAAACGGTATTTTCGTTTTATAACTCCAAACGAATTACGGATTATCCAGAGATCCCCTGACCATAGTCATACATGGTCAGTGTATATTTTGGCCATTTGATTTTCCTTATAGAAACGGGTATTAAAACTTAAAAAAGCAGCTCTTTTTTTCGTTTTTTAAACAAATTCAGCTTGATTTTTCGTTTTTTGCTCAGAAGTAGAAAAATTTATAAACAGTTTGAATATTCGATTTCTAGATGTGGGCGGGAATTATACGCCCCTTTCTGCTGATTGGTCGGCCGAAGATCAAACTGTTCCATCATCAGTTCTTCCTCAGTTCCGCTCAGCAGAATAAAAGTCCTGTGTTGCTACAGCTGTACGGATTACCGCGTTTATTGCAGCTACATTTAATCTTTTATTCATCAAACAACCAGACTAACGTCAACACAACCCGTACCGGGGCAGAGCCTATACAGGGCTGTCTTCTGTGTAGATAGAAATTCACATACACTTCGCATCAGCTGGATATGGCAGGATAGGCCTATATGACGGCTGTCATAACCTACCCTGGTTGCCCAGTAAAAATAAATAGATTAAGATATAAATTAATTTGTTGTAAATTAAATATTTTAAACACTAATACAAAAAGGAAAGAATAATGCGTTGATGTAGCCTATGGCCTATAAAGTTCAGGCAAGAACTGTCATTCTGACTACCAGAGAACTGACGACCAGAGAACAACAGAGATGTTAAAAAAATATGTTTTATTAGCATTTATTATAATTGACATATCAAAGAATGTGCTTGTGGGCGGAGCGAGCTGCTGCACAAGCACACAGGACTGCAACAAGATTTCCACTTGCCATTTCGGTTTGTTTCTCACCAGAAAACCCTATAGAAGCTATAGCCTACCATCAGAACACTTGGAATTTAACCTACGACACGAGTTGCATAGGATTATTTTACAAATTTGCATCCGCTTGAGAAAAATTGATGGGCAAATGCCAGCAAATATGTATTCGACGCATTTATTGCAACTTGAATTTCATCTCTTTCTCATTAAACCACCAGACTAATGAATGGCTCGAGACAACACGTCCCGGGCAGAGCCTATACAGGAGTTTATTCTGTTTAGACCAGCGGCTTTAGACCAGCAAAGTGCCAGGGGGTCCGCGAATTTGCTATAGCCTATCATACCGTATTTTTCACATTTTTTATTATCATGAAACATGCTGTGATTTATTCCAAAGTGACTAAATAATGCATTTAACATCAAATAATCGAAGTGTTGACTTTTAAAAGCAGACTCGTTCGCTGTAGGCTGTTTTATTTCATGTTTGTGGTGTGAGCCAGATGTTCAAGGAGACCGAGGCGCACGCAGCGCATCCTGTTTTATTTATTTTTCAAAGGAATGACTTTGTAGTCGTTTTAAATGTGCCCAAATAAAATGATACATTTTACTGTTTCGATGATGATGATTATGATTTCCTACTCATCTGTAGCCTATATGACGACAATATTAGGCCAAGTTATTTCCCCTGTTGAGGAAAACATCTAATTTGGAGCCGGCGCCTCACATTATCATCAAAATTAAACACAGACAGCCAAACATTTAAAAATATTCTGCTTTATTTCTTTTGTACAATGGTCAATGGTTACAATTGGTCTGTTTGGCAAGTAGAATGCGCATAGCCTGTGATGTTGTTGTAGCTATTTTATTTACCGGTAGCCTATTTTATACTAATTCTGAATGTAGGCTAATAATAAAGTACAGTTTTAACAACGATGCAACGCGCGCGTCTCTCTCAACATGACCAGGTGTGACACTCGGGTGCGACTTATTTTCTGGCAAATAGCGACAGTCGATTATAAAAGTTGCAGGCTATTAATACAAAAATCATAGGATGGAGGCCATTTACACAGACACATTTTGGGCTGAATCACTGTTATAATTAGGCTATGGGGTCCTTGTACATTTAAAATCCACTTATGGCTATACGCAGGTAAAAGAGACATAGGCTCGGCTATTGTAAGTGTTTATTTTATAAATTAATGTAGTCTACCTTGCATCTCCCATACACTTCTTTGGCCTGTTTTGTTTGGATGGCCAACTCTCACAATCTGTGTGAAAGCTGCGGGACACAGGACAGTGTGGAGAGAACACATGATGTGCTTTGGAAGTTTACTTGGCAGAGAAAATAACACACACCGTTTTGTCAGAATGACAGTTCTTGTGAACGTTATAGGCCCAACATACCCAAGTCAATGCATTATTTTTAAAATATTTAATTTACAACCAATTATATTAATTTATATCTTAATTATTATTACTTTTTAAACACTGGGCAACCGGGGTGGACAGCCGTCATATAGACCTATCCTGCCATACCCAGCTGATGCGAAGTGTAGGACTTTGTGAATTTCTGTCTACACAGAAGAAAGCCCTGTATAGGCTCTGCCCCGGTACGTGTTGTGTCGACGTTAGTCTGGTTGTTTGATGAATAAAAGATTAAATGTAGTTGCAAACGCGTTAAGAATCCGTACAGCTGTAGGAGCGCAGGACTATTATTCTGCTGAGCGGAACTGAGGACGGAACAGTTTGATCTTTGGCCGACCAATCAGCAGAAAGGGGCGTATAATTCCCGCCCATGTCTAGAAATCGAATATTCAAGCTGTTTATTAATTTTCTACTTCTGAACGAAAAAACAAGCTGAATTCTTGTGAAACAGGCATCCTAACGTTCTCTATTGGTTAGCCAGGAAAGTTCTCTTTACGTAAATAGAACGTTCCCCTAACCTTCCCGGAACGTTCCCCTAACCTCTTTACTCCGATATCATTGACTGCGGTCCGGCAGGAATCGTCCAGCAATGCCCGCGTCCCATAGGGTATAAGCGGCAGGAAGACGGATGAATGGACGTCAATAATCAGTAGCGACTACAAACCATGTCTTGTTTTGAACTTATTTAATCAATAAAATCATTCAAGCACATAAACCTTCATATGGAGGATTAAATAAGACTGAATTATGCATTAATATGTACATTTCGTAACTTGTATTACTGACATCTAAGTTACGACCAGGTTTTACGTTTAAGTGCCAAATAACAATGACTTCAACACAATATGTGGTTCTAAAATATGAATTGTATTCACAGACATTAATAATGAATAAAGAGGACTTTAACTGGGATAACATTGCATTATTTTCTTACCACTGAATTAACGGAACGGAGCTTCTCTCTTTTGGACAGTAAACCAAAACTCCTCGGTTAACATCATGTTGTCTTCAATTACGTGTCAAATCTCTCTGAAATCACACTATTTACACTGGTATATTTATTAATTATAACATTATTCAATAAAGATCGGTAAACTAATGTTAGTCAGTAAAAACGAAATGACCGTTCATTTTTAAATTACGCGAGTGCGCGGTCTTTCTGTGGAAGACGGAAGAAAGCTTGTGCTGGAGAGGCGCGCAGTAACGAAATACACAAATAAACCTTATAAAAAAAAAAAAATCTAAAAATAACCTGCAGGGAACGTTCTCTTTTGGTTACAAAAACACAACTTTCTTATTTGGGTCCCCACAAAAATAACCAAACGGGAACGTTCTGTGTTTACTGGGTTAACGTGGCTGTAATTCTGGATGCTTGAACCAATTATGAATAATTATTCATAAGTGTGCAGTGTCATAACTACATCTCTGACATTTATAACAAACAAAACAGTTTGAAAATCGGTAGACAATTGAGCAAGTTATGGTTATTTAAAAAGTACAAGCACCATTAAAACACAATGTTAGGAGTGAGCGAGCTGACTGTGACAAGATGGCCGCCAGGTGCGGGCGTCGACCTCCATTGGCCAGCAGCGCGGACGAGACATCTAGCCTTTATTATGTACATCTATGTCCTAATCACCAAAATCATGCAGGATGGGACAAAATGAAACCAACCCAATTCAGAAAATACAAACGTGAAATTAACACATTTGACTGATTGTGTTGCAGTAGTGCAGTGGTTCTCAAACCGGTCCTAGGGCACATTTTGCATGTCTCTCATCTAACACACCGGATTCAACTCATGTTGGGTGTGTCTGATGAGGGAGACATGAAAATGTGCAGTAGTGCATCATATTCGTGTTTCCATCAATGGTTTGTGTAGGCTACCTTATAGCTACGATTTTAGGACATTATGAAAATGTACATTTTCCTCACGTCATGCATTTCAGGTTCAACTTCCTGTTGATGCCTGCCCCATCGACCTACATGATGTCACCCTTTTTGATTCTCACAGCTAGGCATGGGCGTCAGAAGCAAAAAAAAAATGTGGGTGGGTCCTCAGAATTTTTTTTTACTGGAGTAGATGCCAATAAGTACAAATATAGCACTTTGCTTCCTAAGCGAATAGTTCGGAAAGACAAAATTATGGGAATCGCCATATCATTGAGAGTGGCAGTAGTGTAGGGGTAAGATGCACAGCATCTAGTTTTGACATCAAGTCGACCCGCGATTCGAATCCGCCTTTCGCCGAGCTCAATCTTCTCCTTTTTCCCATCACATATCAGATCGGAAAAGCATTTATTTTCAATAAAAATGTCGAAAATATTAGAAAAGTGGAAATAAAGCGTCTAACATGCGTTTAATAATACGTGTTTATCAATTAGGGGTAGGTAAACACACGTGCTGAATGTTAGAGACATGGGCGTCGGAACCATTGTGTGTGTGTGTGTGTGTGTGTGTGTGTGTGTGACAAGACCCACCCACTTTTTACGATCAATGATATTGGACCCACTCACTTTTATCGTCTCTAACATTCAGCACATCTGTTTACCTACCCCTAATGGATAAACACTTATTATTATACACGTGTTAGACGCTTTATTTCCACTTTTCTAATATTTTCGTCATTTTTATTGAAAATAAATGCCTTTCCGATCTGATGTGATGGGAAAAGGGAGAAGATTGAGCTCGGCGAAAGGCCGATTCAAACCGCGGGTCGATTTGTGTCAAAACTAGATGCGGTGCATCTTACCCCTACACTACTGCTACTCGATGATATGGCGATTCCCGTAATTTTGTCTTTCCGAACTATTCGCTTAGGAAACAAAGTGGTATATTTGTACTTATTGGTCATCTACTCCAGTAAAAAAAATTCTGAGGACCCACCCACATTTTTTTTGCTTCCCACGCCCGTGGTTAGAGATGATAAATGTGGGTGGGTCCTCAGAATTTTTTTTTACTGGAGTAGATGACCAATAAGTACAAATATACCACTTTGCTTCCTAAGCGAATAGTTCGGAAAGACAAAATTACGGGAATCGCCATTTCATTGAGAGCGGCAGTAGTGTAGGGGTAAGACACACGGCATCTAGTTTTGACACAAATCGACCCGCGGTTCCACCTTTTGCAGAGCTCAATCTTCTCCCTTTTCCCCATCACATATCAGATCGGAAAGGCATTTATTTTCAATAAAAATGAAGAAAATATTAGAAAAGTGGAAATAAAGCGTCTAACGTGTTTAATAATAAGTGTTTATCGATTAGGGGTTGGTAAACACACATGTGCTGAATGTTAGAGACGATAAAAGTGAGTGGGTCAAATATCATTGATCGTAAAAAGTGGTGGGTCTTGCGCCACACACACACAATGGTTCCGACGCCCATGCAGCTAGGGCTCAACAACAACGCTTTTATTTTCTCTTATTAGGCAAGAAAATAAACTCTGCACAGGCTATACAATACCACCCTTAATTCACCCAATGCATTTACAGCCTAATGAAGTTAAACCAAGCGCTCATTACCTGCAACGCCACCGAGGTGCTCAAAATCAGCCACGGACTCGCCAAACCCCGCGGGATCTGGCACAGATTGCCCCGGTCTGAGCTCGCGCCCTCCAGCCTTTGTTTCAGATGATTGCAGGAAACTTCGGCACTCTATTAAAAGAAGGCACGTGGAAAAAACGAAGAGTTTTCCGCGTATTTTCTCGTAAGCCATTCTGCTACTCGCATGTTCCAGTGCATGTGATGGGACGCGCTGCTTTAAGCCTTGGCATGTGAAGTAAATGAGCGCGCACCTGTGAACACACCTGCTCCTGTAATGAACACGAGAGATTCATTATTTGCTCTAGTTCTCGGTTCTCTTCTTTTCTCCAAAAGTTATTCTGCTCGAGAGTTATTTACATAGAAGCCCGATTCCGCACATAAACAAATAAAAACCTTATTCTGGTTATAGTCACTTTATTTATTTTAGCTTTTTTTTTCCCTACTGCGTGTTCTATTGTTTTTAAAAACATCACGTTTCCTCAGTGGGGTTTTAACACGAACAACGCGTGTAGGCTATATTTAAATAACATCATTTTAATACAGCAAACTTTTAAAGGTGCCACCCCAGCAAACATTGGTCCGACGGCAACGTCGTGTCCCTGGCCAAAAATAGTTAGTTCAATATGCACCCTGTTGTGAATGATCCTCTATGAAATCATTGTGAAATATGCAGAAGCTGCTTACACCTTGCATGGTTAATACTGCAATAATGAATTCAAGTGCCCCAAGTAGTTTTTAAGAGGTTGTGAATAGACGTCTACTGAAGTCCTTTACACGTCTAGCCAAGACGCATTGTAAAAAAAAATATATTGAAAGAGAGTTGTTTCGATAGGCCTATAGCCTATTATTAAAATTAATTATTGATAATGAAATTTGTCGTCATTTACTCACCCTCATGTTTCAAACCTTTATACCTTTCTATGTTCTGCTGAACATAACGATGTTTAACCCTTGTACGGTCTTCGTTTGGGAATTACACTCAGGGTCTTTGGGGTCTCCACAGACCCCAGGCAACAAAATGTTATTTTTTTTTAGAACAAATGTAATTTTACTCTGTTTATTAATGTTTTTACTCAACATCTATGCAGTTTTTGGAGTATTTATAATAATTGTTACATTTATGTAAATAAATTAAAACGTTTTAATGGATTTTCACACAAAATCAGTTCATGTAAAATACCCAAATTTCTAACTTTCATTCGTGGGGATAACATGGCTAATTTGACATGGTTTAGTGTAAGATTTTTTGCCCATCTTTTGGAAAATACAGTTTTATAATAATAAAAAATAAAAAAAAACTTTTACCAGTAAATGGCTGCAGAGCTCCACTATTGACTGACTGAAAGACATCTTTCACAAGTATGTTTCAGTTGGATTCATATCTAAATGTTATGAAATCACAATTATAACAATTACAATGAATTACAGTTTTTTACAATCACTTAGTTACTATTTTCAGAACCTTGATGCCATTTTTCACAACTCTAGACACAAAACTCACAACCAATGATCAAAATGCACATTTTTCAAAACTCTAACCCTTTTCTCAATTGCTTGGATACAATACACATAAAACTTAGATCATTTGTTCATTCAACAAAAATCACCTGTTCAATATGACACAACTTAACATCAAATTACTACTATTTCAAAAGGCAATTCACACATTACATTTCAAATGAGTGTCTATTCATTTCCTTACAATGATCTAACTATCAATTGATACAACTGCTCAAAATGATAAGTAACTGTTGCATTACTCTTAATGCATAGTTGTATGGAAACAGACAAACAATCTTCCATGTTTACAGTAAATCATGAACAGTTTGTTCAATGTTTGTTCAATCATGAAAGTTTCAAGATAACGAGATTCCTTGTCACTAATAAGTGTGAAGCGTGAACCAATTAGACTACAATACCCATGGATGTAGCCTACAGTAATATTTTACTGTATCATAATGCTTCATCAGACACTGTGTCTATGGTCCCAAATACTGTTACACCTTTTCAGACTATTTACAGTATTGACAGCACTG
Organism: Romanogobio albipinnatus; assembly: GCA_023566225.1. Classification (NCBI taxonomy): domain Eukaryota; kingdom Metazoa; phylum Chordata; class Actinopteri; order Cypriniformes; family Gobionidae; genus Romanogobio; species Romanogobio albipinnatus. Next base: position 3,219,718 of record CM042249.1, on the reverse strand, counting down.
CACTGTATTCAGGCCCTTGTAATTGCTTGTCCAATTCTGCCAACTCGTTACTAATGATTGAGTGCACTTTGTGGAATGAGTATATAAAGAGTTGATTGGGATCCAATTGCAAGAGCGTAGTGATATGTAACATGGAGCCAGCAGGTGATCCAGGTCACAATGGAGGTCAAGCAGTGGTGGGAGGAAGACGTGTTGGTCAAAGGAATGGCAGGGGACAGGCACCCCTTCTGAGAGGTGGTCGTGGGCCTCGTTTGAGAGGTGTGGGGGAACGTGGTAGAGGACAGGCACCCCTTCTGAGAGGTGGTCGTGGGCCTCGTTTGAGAGGTGTGGGGGAACGTGGTAGAGGACAAGACCACGGACCAAGACAGTGGCAGCAACAGCAGAGTGTCCAATGAAATTCGGGCAATAGTTGTAGACCATGTCATAAATCATGGCATGGCAATGACTGAGGCGGCTGCAATGATTCAACCAAACCTCAGATGGTCAACCGTGGCCTCAATAATCAGAACATTCCGCAATGAGAACCGGTAAGTTATCAGCATGCACTAAACATTATGCTACTCTCAATTGTCAAATGACTGCATACCAACGTGTATCACAGAATAGGTGATGTGACCAAGTGTCTTCTTACTCTAATTTTCCCTGTAGAATTGAGACCAGGCCAAATAGTGGAGGCAGAGGCAAAATTCTAACTGACCAACAGGAGCAGGCTGTGGTCGATTTGGTTCGGGCCAGAAATGATATTCGCCTTACAGAAATTCGCCAGCATATCTTGGACAATGAAGACATGTTCAACAATGTGGGATCCATAAGTTTGCCGACTATTGCACGCATACTGAAAAGGCACCAGGTATCTATAAAACAACTATATCATGTGCCTTTCGAAAGAAATGCAGACAGAGTGAAGCAAATGAGGACTGAGTATGTTCAGGTGAGTTCAGTTTCAAGATGGCTGTTGTAAAAACATTCCCCAAAATTCTACATTGTACAGTATCTCTAAATCTCTTTCCAAAATGTATTTTTAGAGGGTGATGGAGCTGGATGCTGATGACGACCATCACAAATTCATATATTTGGATGAGGCAGGTTTTAATCTGGCCAAGACAAGGAGGAGAGGTCGGAATTTCATTGGCCAGCGGGCAACCATCCAAGTACCTGGACAACGTGGGGCCAACATCACCATGTGTGCGGCTATATCAGAAGATGGTGTGGTGGGACGCAGACCTCATATTGGACCATATAATGCAGCTCTCCTTGTCACCTTTCTTGATGAGCTCGATCAGGTTTGTAGAGCTGAAGGTGTGACCTATGTCATTGTGTGGGACAATGTCAGGTTCCATCATGCTCATGTGGTGCAAGCATGGTTTCAGGCCCATGCACAATTTACCACCCTGTATTTATCCCCATACTCTCCCTTCCTTAACCCGATTGAGGAATTTTTCTCCGCATGGAGATGGAAGGTTCATGATAGGCACCCTCATGAACAAGTCACTCTTCTCCAGGCCATGGATGAAGCCTGCAATGACATTACAGCAGACCAGTGGCCTGGATTCGCCATGCCCGAAGGTTTTTCCCAAGATGTTTGGCTAATGAAAACATCCATTGTGATGTAGATGAGAACCTGTGGCCAAATCCACAACACAGAGTTGATGACAATGCAGAAGTACAGTAATCGCTCATGTTTTGTTTCTAGTACAAGCAAGCAAGAACACTACATTTGATGTTTTACAGTACTGTCTTTTCTATTTCATAGATAATTATTTTTGATGATTAGGTTTATAAATAAACCTATGTTGTGATTGTACTGTAGTTTTGCATCAATATATTAAAAACTTTGTTCAATGATTCCACTGTGTCTGTAGTATTCTCTCTACTACTGCAGTACTTTTACAGAGATTTACTGTACATGTAGTACCATAATGATTGTGCAAGTGCAAGATTTCTTTAAAGATGTGAATGCACAATGTAATGTTTTGAACATTAGATAGCCTGTGTTACAAGTGATAACCGTTTTGTGTCTAGAGTTGTGAAAAATGGCATCAAGGTTCTGAAAATAGAAAACTTATAAGTGATTGTAAAAAACTGTAATTTTGTCAAAGTCAACGTTTTTTTTTCTTATAATTCTACAAATTTAATTTACACTTCAGTTACTAACCGTAACAGAACAAAAATGAACATAAATTAACAGTCATATTACATATTGAGTAAAAAATACACAACATGAACATAAAAATGCAATGAACTGAACATCAATAACAAATTGAACAAATATTCCTGTGTGTGAGTGAGAGTGAGCATGATCGTTTTGCATTGTGGCTGTTTTATGCATTGTTGGAAGTGTGCCACTTCATTTCTGTATGTGTGTTCTGTGTTTCTGTTTTTGAGGATGGATTGTGTCCATTTTCTAAGCGTGTGCAGTTTTTTTTGTCACACAAACATAGAACCAGATATCAATCCAATTAATGTTTGTATTTGTAAATCTAGAGAGTGTTGACATCCGTACAAAGTCTCATGTCATTTGGACAAAGGAAACTTTTTTTTTTTAATTGAGCAAATGTCCCTTGGGATCAGAAAAGACCCTGGAAGAATGTTTGTAACCAAGCAGTTCTTACCTCCCATTAACTACCATAATCATTTTTCCCTACAATGGTAGTTAATGGGAGGCGAGACCTGCTTGGCTACAAATTTTTAACAGTTTTAAACATCTTTGTGTTCAGCAGAACATAGAAATGTGGAATTCATAGGTTTGAAACGTTAGGGTGAGTAAATTAATTTTCATTTTTGGGTGAACTATCCCTTTATATAATGATATGAATTAAGAACGAGTGAATGCTGGCAGTTTCTCAGTGTTTGGATGTACAAATAAAAACAGAAGTCCTTTTTCAGTTCCTTCTGATCTGTGATCAGTCATTTCTGGTGTGTAGCTAATTATAAAATTTCACACAGAACTTTATTATTCGTGCTGTGGCTTCTCTGTCTCCCGACAGAACGGTGTTTTCTATCTTGTGAGTCAGTGTTTTGGTACGTCCTCGTCGCGTCTATCTGTTCTAAAATGTGCATACAGTCGAGAGCTCCCTTTCGGACGTCACCGACGAATTGGGATCACTTCAAGGAGCCCCTATCAGCTTCGAGATATAGAGAACAGTCCAATGGGCCATTGGTGTACGAGATTTGCTTCTCGCGCTCCGCCCCGCGCCGCGGTATAAACAGGAAGCGAGAGCAGCGCACTATTGTCATTCACTTCAGAGCCAAACGGCGTTGATGAAGCAAGACTGCTTTTCTAAAAGAGAGCCTATCTACAAGAGAGATGCTCCAGAGAACGAGAAGGACGCTTTGTGTTGGCGAAAAGGCACAATCAGTGCGATTGTGTGCTCACCGCTGCATCAGCATAACAAACTGCTGTTCTCACAGCAACTGTCGGTTTGGTGAGGGCGTTTGTCTCAGTGAGTGCAGACACAGGACTGCACTATCTCCTGTGTGCTTCAGGACTGTTGAAAGAGTGTTTCCTCACAAAAGAGCAACACGGGTGTGACACTGCATTTTTTTCAAGACGTCATTCCACTCGTGCGTTTCTGGATGCGGTTGTTTCCTGTCCTGACGGCCACGATCCCTCTCGCATAAACATGTTGAGACTGTGTTCGTGGGTGATCCATGTTCTCTCAGGGGAACGGGATCACGCCGTGATCACGCCGGTGCACCAGAAAAGGGGCTACTTTGTCTGATAAGCCTGGGTGACCTGAGGATTACAGTGAGGCTTCCCTGCCGAGTACATCTCCGTGGGCCCCCCACTCCTCTATCGCATTGCAAGCATGTTGAGACTGTGTTTGTGGGTGGTTTATACTCTCTCATGAGAGCATAACCACGTCGGCGCGTTGTTCGTCTTGTCTTTTTCATAAGGGCTTGAGTGTGCAGCGCGCTGTGTGCCGTCTCACGGCCACGCTCACTATCTCACATGTCTGCTGGTAGCTTACAGATGGGATTGCTGGTCCTTAAAAAAAAGGGGACCTAGCGTTTCATTTGGGGCTCTAGCAGAGGACAGATGTCAATCGCTGCATCGGAGAGAGGGCTGTTATGTGTTGAAAATGAAGATGATTAGATTAGATTAGATTAGATTAGATTAGATTAGATTAGATTCAACTTTATTGTCATTACACAAGTACAAGTACAAAGCAACGAAATGCAGTTTAGGTCTAACAGAAGTGCAATAGCAGCAAGTGCAGGATATACAGTGGTTGCGTAAGTGCAGGACATGGAAATGTACTGAATATATATAAATATGTATAAATATAGAGTCGGTTATTACTATAAACAAAACTGAATTTACAGGTGAATATGTACAGTGAATAAATATACAGATGGCTATTACTATAAACAGAATTTACAGGTGAATATGTACTATGAATATAATATAGAGATGGCTATTACTATAAACAGAATTTACAGGTGAATATGTACTATGAATATAATATACAGATGGCTATTACTTTAAACAGAATTTTACAGATAGAGGTATACAATAATATGTTAGGCTAATATGAGGAATATAGCAGTGGATTAGGGTAGTGCAATAAATTATGGACAGAGCTATCCGAAAAAAAGTGTAAAAGTGCAGTGGAAAGTGGTTGCATATTACAGTTAGAAGTATGGTGCAAAATGCAAATGTAAACATTGGTACTATAAATACAGTCGGCAGTGCAAGTGAGCATAATCCAGTTAAGATATGGTGGTGCAAAATGCATAAGTAAACAGTTGTTACTGTAATAAACAGTCGGTAGTGCAAATAACAAAGTGAAGGCAGATGTGAGGTAGGAGAGTTGGCAGTTTATGAGGGAAGTGGATCAACGGGGGTTTGAGTTCAGTAAAGAGACAGCTCTGGGGAAAAAACTGTTCTTTAGTCTACTGGTTCTGGTCCGGAGGATCCTGAAACGCCTGCCGGAGGGCAGGAGAGAAAACAGTCTGTGGGCTGGGTGAGAGGAGTCCTTGAGGATGCTGCGAGCTCGGTGCAGACAGCGTTTCCTCTGGATGTGCTCGATGGCAGGTAGTGGAGTCCCTGTGATGCGCTGGGCAGTTTTCATCACCCGCTGCAGTGCCTTGCGCTCCGCAACAGAGCAGCTCCCATACCATACTGCCACACAGTTGGTCAGGATGCTTTCTATTGCGCAGCGGTAGAAGTTCACCAGGATAGCCGAGTAGAGCTGATTCTTCCTCAGTGTCCTCAGGAAGAAGAGGCGCTGGTGAGCCTTCTTGACCAGGCTGGAGGCGTTGGTCGTCCATGACATGTCCGCCGAGATGTGGATCCCCAGGAACTTGAAACTGGAGACACGCTCAACGGCCATTCCATTGATGTGGATGGTGTCGTGTGTGCCTCTTGACTCTTTCCTGAAGTCCACGATGAGCTCCTTCGTTTTGGTGGTGTTGAGGAGCAGGTTATTATCAGCGCACCATGTGGCCAGGTGCTGGATCTCTTCCCTGTAGGCAGTCTCATCGTTGTTGCTGATGAGACCAATCACCGTAGTGTCGTCCGCAAACTTGACGATGGAATTAGATCCATACACAGGCTTGCAGTCGGAGGTGAAGAGGGAGTAGAGAAACGGACTTAGCACACAGCCCTGTGGCACACCAGTGTTGAGTGTGATGGACGTGGAGCAGGTGGATCCTGATCGAACATTCTGGGGTCTGTCAGTTAGGAAGTCCAAAATCCAGTTACACATTGAAGTGTTGATGCCCAGGTCTCCAAGTTTGGCTATTAACTTGGTTGGGATGACAGTGTTGAATGCTGAGCTGAAGTCAACAAACAGCATGCATACATAAGTGTTCTTATGGTCCAGATGGGTGAGCACAGAGTTCAGTGCCATGGAAACTGCATCCTCTGTGCTCCTATTGTGCTCCTGCGATAGGCAAACTGGTGTGAGTCCAATGTGGATGGTAGAGAGTCTTTTAGGTGTTCCAGGACCAGCCGCTCAAAGCACTTCATAATGATGGGTGTGAGTGCTACAGGGTGGTAGTCATTAGGGCACCTAGAGCTTTTCGGCACTGGCTATGGAAGTGCGTTTAAAGCATGTTGGTACAGCTGCTTGGACAAGAGACAGGTTGAAAATGTCTGTAAAAACCCCAGCGAGCTGCTCCGCACATGCCCTGGGAACACGTCCAGGGATGTTGTCTGGTCCAGCAGCCTTGTGCGCGCTGATCCGGCTCAGTGTCTTGCAGACTTCTGTGGAGGAGAGTGTGATTGGTGGGTGGTCATCTGAGGGTTTGAGCTTGGTGGCAGTTTCTCTGTTGTCTCTTTCAAAATGAGCATAAAAGTAATTTAGCTCGTTCAGGAAGTTGACATCAGTGGTTGCGGGGGTGGAGTGGGTGGGTTTATAATCACTGATGGCCTGAATGCCCTGCCACATGCGTCGAGGGTCAGAGTTGGAAAAGTGTCCCTCTATCTTTAGCTTGTAGCAGTGCTTGGCCTTTTTGATGCCCCTCTTCAGCTTTGCTCTGGATGTGCTGTAGGCTTGTGCATCTCCTGATCTGAAGGCAGTATTGCGTGACTTCAGCAGGAGTCGTACTTCCCTGTTCATCCAAGGCTTCTGATTTGGGTATGTGGTGATCTGTTTCTGGGTTGTAACACTGTCAATGGTGGTATTGATATGGTCCAATACAGAGGAGGTGAATGAGTCAATGTCCGTGTGAGCGCCACTGGTGGCTTGAGAAGCAAACATACTCCAGTCTGTGTTTAGAAACCTTTGCAACGTAAGCTCTAGCCATGTTTGTGTAAACATGGTCTAAGGTTTTGTTTCCTCTGGTGTGGCAGGAAACATGCTGGTGAAACTTGGGTAGCACTGACTTTAAGTTTGAGTGATTAAAGTCACCTGCAACAATAAAAGTAGCCTCCGGGTGATCAGTCTGTTGTTTACTGATGTCTGCATGAAGTTCTTTCATAGCAAGCTTAGCATCAGCATCCGGGGGAATATAGGCTGCAGTGATAATGGTGGAAGTGAACTCGCACGGTAGATAAAACGGTCTACATTTAACCATGAGAAACTCAAGGTTAGTTCTGCCCGGAGTGTGTGGCGTCCCGCTAGCTCGATAGCGGTTTCCGGTATTCCGCTGTTTAACCAGGTTTCAGTGAAGATTAGGACGTTACAGTTCAATAGTTTCTTACTGTGTGTGATACTGAGTCGAATCTCCTCCATTTTGTTCACTAGCGATCGTACATTAGCAAGGAAAATGCTGGGTAAAGAGAGTCGATGAGGAGTAAGCGTTAGCTTAGCACGCAATCCTCCGCGCTTCCCTCGCCTTTGTTTACGATCACGGCGCCGCCTTCTAGCACTTCCGCCCGGCCGGGAAGAGCGCATAGCCTCGGGCGTCCTAGCGATCTCAGGAAGGAGTCGAAGATTGTCCATAAAACTGTCGGAAATTCGCAAACCAATATCCAAAAGCTCACAACGGGTGTACGATGTAAAGGCACAACTGTTCTGCACGAACAGACCCGAGATGAACAAGAAAAATACAGCAAAATTGCAGAATCTGGAGAGACGCTGAGCCTCGCGATCTACTCGCGCCGCCATCTGATGCTGAGATTCCCACTATAATAGTGGGTGCTCATGCTGAATCAGATTCATACTGGACAGCCATGCTTTCCCGGGTGGCTGAGGCATAGTGCAACGCATAAATCGCCTTGCCCGCCCCTTGCCTTTTCCCGGATGTGCATTGGAAGGCTTTGGTATTGTGGAACTATTTGGTGCCAAAATATGGAACATCAAAAGGGCCATAATCTGTTTAAAGTTTTCCTCTCTCTCACTAGCCTCATCGGTGGGGTGGCAGTGCCACTGGCAGGCCACCTCCGCCCTGCTTAGTGCACAAGGGTAGTTCTGAGCCGAGGTTGAGCTGCGCACAGCGCTGGCCCTTGGCCAGACGATGTTCACCCTGGTCCAGAAACACCATTGACCCGGATTTGGTCAGGAACTGTTCTTCCCCCGGAGGAGGGCCGGGTGGAAAACCATTAGTAATTCTGTTCTGCCACCGGTGTTAAAAACAGCCAGTGGTACCCAAATTCTCAAGAGCAGGTCCAATACCTCTGGGTCTCGGGAGTTCAGGAATGGCAGTGTGTGACGCTATAAAGCCTCGCCGCTCTCATTCCCCTCCCCACAAGAGGGCGAGAATGGCAGTGTGTGCGACGCTATGCCTCGCCGCTCTTGTTCCTCACTGAGGAAGAAGGTGAGGCAGGCCATATGTGACGCCACAAAGCCTTGTCACGCTCAGCCCCTCCTTCATTTGGAGAGCGCGCTTGGTGGTCAGCCTCTGGTGCCTCTCCAAATCGCCAGCAGGGGGCGCCGGCTGTGGGAACGCACACAAGCGGCCTTCCCACACTCGCACACCCTCTCAGCGGAAACAGGTAGTGTTGCACAGCACACTCAGACCCCACTGCGGGCCGCTACCATGCCGTCCATCGGGTCCCTGCACGCCGTTACGCTGCCCCACTGCGGGTACGTCTGTGGGGCTGTTGGTCCCGCTTGCACGGCCTCTGGGAGGCTGGCTAGTGCTTCCCAGCCCGTCTCGCCGGCTCATCCATACCATCAGACTCGGCTGTGCGATTCAGTTCGCCCGGCGCTCCTCCAAGTTCAGGGGCATTCACTTCACCTCCGTATTGAAGGAGGACGCCCCTGTGCTCCAGGCGGAGATTGCAGTCCTACTGGCAAGATAGAGCCGGTCCCTCCAGCCGATATGAAGTCTGGGTTCTACAACCCGTACTACACTGTACCCAAGAAAGGCGGCGGGTTACGGCCGATCTTGGATCTGCAACACTTGAACCGCTCCCTTCACAGGATGCCGTTCAGTATGTTAACGCAGAAACGCATCTTCAGGTGCATCCGTCCCTAAGATTGCTTTGCAGCAATCGGCCTGAAGGACGTGTGTTGTGTTTAGGCGAATATCATTATATTCAGAAGAGCTATCGATAGCAATACACACTGAAACCCGAGTGTGTTTAGAACTTACTTCTTTTACTGTTTTCAGGTTCAAAGTATACATGGTGTGGCAGGGTGAAGAATCACACAACACAGGATTAGGTGAAAAGCCCCCGGAGGGTGGGTTTTAATGTGAACGGGTGAAACAAACGTAGACGGTGATGTGCAGGTGCGCTGTGCTTCCTTCCTCCTCAAGTGCAGGGTGCCTCGCGGTGACGTCAGTGGTACGGTGTGGCCGGAGTGTCACAGGCTGCTGTCTGAGTGAGAGAGAGAGAAGTGTTAGCGTTTGCTGCATGGAGTGTAGTGCTCCAACTGGAGTCCCGTGGTGCTGTGTTTTATCCTCTGTGTTGATCGCCTGCAGCTGTGACGGTCCGGCCCGTGCTGATTGCTTGCAGGTGATCTGTGTTTGTTTACAGGGCGACGCTGACGAGAGCTCTGGAGACTTGTCACAATGGTTACACAGCGCCATCTAGATCATAAGAGAACAACTGCAGGGTAATCCAGTTACCAGCACTAAATACATAACATTTCCTCCCAACTAAAATCAAAGGTTGTCAAACACAAAAAAATGGGGATATTTATTTTCTTAAATTCCACTTAAACCACTAAGCAACGAACACATCTTACTCTGCATGAATCTATCCGTTTTAACATATATCTTAAAATGCTGGATAACGGTCAGGTGGACTTGTGAGACTGGTAGGATAACTTTTAATATTCTCTCTCATTTGTACAGTCCCCAGGGGTGATTGGTCAATGTTACCTGACCCTGGTTTGTCAACCGTCGCCCCCAAAATATAGTCAGTCCTTTCTCTGATGTTTTCCTGACGCGGATGTGCCTGGAAATTATCAGGACCAGCAGGAACTTCTGGTTCCATCTGAGTTTCAGAGGATTCAGCTACTTGCTTCAGTAATTGATCTACATGACATTTCCAGATTCCCGAAGCACCCACGTTGACGCTGTAGGAGACCGTCCCGTTTTGGACATCACCACTCCAGGTGTCCAATTTCCTCCTTTTCTGTAGTCACGAGCAAGAACGGACTCTCCAGCACGAAATTATCTGAACTTAGAGTGTTTTTGGTGTCGTAACCGCTGAGCATCCTGGGCCGGTGACTCTTTTGTGGTTGCATGCGGAGTATTTCTGTATGTTAACAGAAATTCATCAAGTCTCTGTTGGATAGGAGTTGACCCTTTTGAAGCTTTTAGGGTGTGTGTTACGTGCTTAGAAGATATTAAAAAGGATGATGACGCAACACTTATGTGAGATGCAACTGTTGAGGGGTGCAGGCAGCCAAAAAGAATCAGCAGACTGAATTGATAACCTTGACTGGTTTATTTCCAAGAAATAGATTACCAAAACAGATGATATAAGAAAAAGGTAGAGAAACAAAACAAATGCAAATGATAACAAGAGAGTCGCCCAAATCAATGAAATAATCAAAACACAACCCCAAACATTACTAACCCAAACCTCTAATACTAACTAACAAAACGAAAATGTAGAAACAAAACCGAGATCTTCAGCGTGTACGACGCTCAAAATAAACTACACTGACTACAAAACAAAATTACAACTGAGGGCGATCTCTCTTTCTAACTAAATAACAATAAGGAAAACTATCTATCTAACTAAAACAAACTAAACAGACAACTAAAGCAGCAATAAAGGAATCAACTCTACCAAAGGACACGCCGCGGTCTCATAAGCGTGTAATGCGTTGATCTTAAACTCCTGCGAGCGCTAACCACAGCGTGCAAACATTCTCAGACTCTCAAACTGGTGTCACTGACATAATAATGAACGAACCTCCAACGGAGTATTAACTCGACGATAACTAAGCACAAATTAACAGGATACTTGATAGTCACCGATAAGACAGATGACAAATGAGTGAGCGTTCCTATGAATCCCCTCACTCCCATTGACAAGAAATGGGGCCTCTTATCATGCCGGCCCGTCCGCTGATTGGTCGACGTCACCCGTTACGTCGAACGTCCCGAATTTGCGTCGTGACAGCAGCACAGTTTTCGTCTGCGGTGATTCCCTAGATAAAGCAAAACAAAAAGAATGCCATCCATCCATCCATCTTCTTCCGCTTATCCGGGGCCGGGTCGCGGGGGCAGCAGTCTAAGCAGAGATGCCCAGACTTCCCTCTCCCTAGACACTTCCTCTAGCTCTTCCTGGTGGACACCGAGGCGTTCCAAGGCCAGCCGGGAGACATAGTCCCTCCAGCGTGTCCTCGGTCTTCCCCGGGGCCTCCTCCCAGTTGGACATGCCCGAAACACCTTCCCGGGAAGGCGTTCAGGAGGCATCCGGAACAGATGCCCGAGCCACCTCAGCTGTCCCCTCTCGATGTGGAGGAGCAGCGGCTCTACTCCGAGTTCCTCCCGAGTGACTGAGCTTCTCACCCTATTTCTAAGGGAGCGCCCAGCCACCCTGCGGAGAAAGCTCATTTCGGCCGCCTGTATCCGGGATCTTGTCCTTTCGGTCATGACCCAAAGCTCATGACCATAGGTGAGAGTAGGAACGTAGATTGACCGGTAAATCGAGAGCTTCGCCTTACGGCTTAGCTCTTTCTTCACCACGACAGACCGGTACATCGACCGCATTACTGCAGAAGCTGCACCGATCCGTCTGTCAATCTCCCGTTCCATCCTCCCCTCACTCGTGAACAAGACCCCTAGATACTTGAACTCCTCCACTTGGGGCAGGAACTCTCCACCAACCTGAAGTGGGCAAGCCACCCTTTTCCGACTGAGGACCATGGCCTCGGATTTGGAGGTGCTGATCCCCATCCCGGCCGCTTCACACTCGGCTGCAAACCGTCCCAGTGCATGCTGAAGGTCCTGGTTAGAAGGGGCCAACACGACAACGTCATCCGCAAAGAGCAGAGACGAAACCGTGTGGTCCCCAAACCTGACACCCTCCGGCCCTTGGCTGCGCCTAGAAATTCTGTCCATAAAAATTATGAACAGAACCGGCGACAAAGGGCAGCCCTGCCGGAGTCCAACATGCACTGGGAACAAGTCTGACTTACTGCCGGCAATGCGGACCAAACTCCTGCTTCGGTCATACAGGGACCGGACCCATATTCCCCCAGCACCCTCCACAGGACGCCGCGAGGGACACAGTCGAATGCCTTCTCCAAATCCACAAAACAAATGTGGACTGGTTGGGCAAACTCCCATGAACCCTCCAGCACCCTGTAGAGGGTATAGAGCTGGTCCAGTGTTCCACGGCCAGGACGAAAACCACACTGTTCCTCCTGAATCCGAGGTTCCACTATCGGCCGAATTCTCCTCTCCAGTACCCTGGCATAGACTTTCCCGGGGAGGCTGAGAAGTGTGATCCCCCTATAGTTGGAACACACCCTCCGGTCCCCCTTCTTAAAAAGAGGGACCACCACCCCGGTCTGCCATACCAGAGGCACTGTCCCCGACCGCCACGCGATGCTGCAGAGGCGTGTCAGCCAAGACAGCCCCACAACATCCAGAGACTTGAGGTACTCAGGGCGGATCTCATCCACCCCCGGTGCCTTGCCACCGAGGAGTTTCTTGACCACCTCGGTGACTTCAGCTTGGGTGATGGACGAGTCCTCCTCTGAGCCCCCAGCCTCTGCTTCCCCAATGGAAGACGTGACGGCGGGATTGAGGAGATCCTCGAAGTATTCCTTCCACCGTCCGACAACATCCCCAGTTGAGGTCAACAGCCGCCCATCGCCACTGTAAACAGCGTTGGTAGGGCACTGCTTCCCCCTCCTGAGGCGCCGGACGGTTTGCCAGAATCTCTTCGAGGCCAGCCGATAGTCCTTTTCCATGGCCTCACCGAACTCCTCCCAGGCCCGAGTTTTTGCCTCCACAACCACCCGGGCTGCAGTCCGTTTAGCCTGCCGGTACCTGTCAGCTGCCTCAGGAGTCCCACAAGCCAGCCAGGCCCGATAGGACTCCTTCTTCAGCTTGACGGCATCCCTTACTTCCGGTGTCCACCACCGGGTTCGGGGATTGCCGCCTCGACAGGCACCGGAGACCTTGCGTCCACAGCTCCGAGCAGCCGCTTTGACAATGGAGGTGGAGGACATGGTCCACTCGGACTCAATATCTCCAGCCTCCCTCGGGATCTGGTCGAAGCTCTGCCGGAGGCAGGAGTTGAAGATCTCTCTGACAGGAGACTCGGCCAAACGTTCCCAGCAGACCCTCACAGTACGTTTGGGTCTACCGAGTCTATCCAGCTTCCTCCCCCGCCATCGGATCCAACTCACCACCAGGTGGTGATCAGTTGACAGCTCCGCCCCTCTCTTCACCCGAGTGTCCAAGACATACGGCCGCAGGTCAGATGAAACGACCACAAAGTCGATCATTGACCTACGACCTAGGGTGTCCTGGTGCCATGTGCACTGATGGACACCCTTATGCTTGAACATGGTGTTCGTTATGGACAAACTGTAACTAGCACAGAAGTCCAATAACTGAACACCACAAAAAGAATGGAAAAGACAATTTCCCCCCCCCCCCAAACCATACCAAAAAAACACATGCAATGTAACACTTCCCCCCTTAAGAGAGAAAAAAAACTATACGAGTAATACCAGTACTTTTTTTTTCTTCTTCTTTGCACCTTAAACTCTAGACAGAGCATCAGCAATTATGTTTTCTGAACCCTTCTTGTGTTTAATTACCAGATGGTAACCTTGCACGATCAAGGACCAGCGCATCAATCGCTGATTCTGATTGTACATGCGTGCCAAAAACACTAAAGGATTATGATCTGTAAATACCATTACAGGCAAATTACTTGAACTCACGTAAACGTCGAAGAATTGCTAAGCTAATAACAGGGCCAAAGTCTCCTTCTCAATAGTAGAGTAGTTCAACTGGTGTTTATTGAACTTACGTGAAAAACAGCATACAGGATGGTCAATACCCAGCACATCTTCCTGTATAAGCACTGAAAGATCTTTCCACATCAGGAGCTGTCAAAACAGGTGCATTACATAACAAAACTTTGACACTCTCAAAAGCGTTCTGACACTCCTCGTTCCACAGGAACGTACGTGAAAGACTAAGGAGTGATGTCAACGGGTTGGCAACAGTAGAGAAATTCTTGCAGAAGTTCCGATAGTAACCGGCCATTCCCAAGAATCTGCGAAGCTCTTTACGAGTAGTCGGAACTGGAAAATCTGCAATAGCAATCACTTTTGCTTCGATTGGTCTTACCTGCCCTTGACCCACTTCCCTGCCCAAATACGTTATTGTGGCTTGACCAAATTCACACTTGGCTAAGTTTAATGTCAGTGAAGCCCTTTCAAGGCGTTCAAACACTTCTCTTAAAGTGGAAACATGTGCGGACCAATCAGTTGAATAGATCACAAGATCATCCAAATATGCGTTACAGTTCCTAACACCAGCAAGAACGATGCTGATAAGCCTTTGGAACGTCGCTGGGGCGTTGCGCATCCCGAACGCCATCACGCAATACTGCATGAAATCATCCTGAGTAACAAAAGCAGACATATCAGATGCACGTGACGTTAAAGGCACTTGCCAGTAACCTTTAAGTAAATCTAATTAACTGACATATTTCGCAGACCCCAAGTTGTCCACGCAATCTTCCATGCGAGGTAGTGGAAAGCAATCAGGAACAGTTATTGCGTTTAATTTACGATAATCTGTGCAAAATCTAGCGGACCCATCGCTTTTGGTCACAATTAAGCATGGGGAACTCCATGGGCTGAAACTCTGCTTAGCTAGACCATTTTCCCGCAAATAATCCACTTCAGCTTTCATTACTGAACGTTTCACAGCATTTACTCTATAAGCGTGTTGCTTAATAGGAGAGGCATTGCTCACATCGATGTCATGTTGCAAAACCGTAGTGCGAGAAGGAACATCGTGAAATAACGAAGGAAAATCGTGAATTAACTTTTCAACATCACTTCTATGAGATTCAGGCAAATTAGACAGGTGAAAATTTAAATCAGCCATCACCTCAGAATTCTTCAGCCGAGCACACTGCTGATACGTGTGACGTACTAACACTCCATCATCATCGTCATCTTGCATAACAGCGACATCAACCACCCCACACGTCAGTGCCGTGGAAGAAACGGTCTCCATCTCCGGAGCATCAGCTGACGGTGTTTCTCGAATGTGATATGCCTTCAGCATATTTATATGGCATACACGAGTTTTCTTCCTGTGATCAGGAGTACAAATCAAGTAATCTGTGTCACTCAGTTTCTTAATTACTTCATACGGGCCTGCGAAGCGCGCAGACAATGCCGAACCCACAACTGGCAGTAACACAAGCACCTGATCTCCCTCCTTAAAATAACGTTGAACTGTTTTACGGTCAAATTGACTCTTCATAGCCGTCTGAGTTTTTAACAATGATTCCCTTGCCATCGAACAAGCATTGTGCAGTCGCTCTCGAAATTTACTTACGTAATCTAGCACAGTAGTTGTACCACTGGTCTCATGGGATAACAGATCTTCTTTAAGCATTTTTAAAGGACCCCTCACAGTGTGACCAAATACAATGTCAGCGGGACTAAATCCTAAACTATCTTGTACTGCTTCCCTAACAGCAAACAAGACTAAAGGTATGCCCTCGTCCCAGTCCTTACCCGTATCCATGCAGTACCGGCGCAACATCGCTTTTAAGGTCTCGTGGAACCGTTCCAAAGCTCCTTGACTTTCTGGGTGATATGCGCTCGAAGTCCTGTGAGAAATGTTCAACGTTTTTAACACCTGCGCGAAAATCTTTGACAGGAAGTTAGTACCTTGGTCAGATTGTATAACCTTAGGCAAACCAAACATAGAAAAGAATCTGACAAGTGCATTGCTGATCACCGGCGCTGTAATTTTCCGGAGCGGAATCGCTTCGGGAAATCGCGTCGCTGCGCACATAATTGTTAACAAATACTGATTTCCAGCTTTCGACCTTGGCAAAGGGCCGACACAGTCAATGATAACATGTTCGAAAGGTTCCCCCATCACTGGAATAGGAACAAGTGGTGCACGCGGAATCACTTGGTCTGGTTTACCGGAAAATTGACACGTCTGACACGTCTTACAAAATTGTACAACCTCAGATTTCATTCTGGGCCAAAAGAAATGCTTTAGAATGCGATGATACGTTTTCATAATGCCAAGGTGCCCAGACAAATCATGATCATGAGCTAATGAAAGTACAGTCGGTCTATAACATGCAGGGATGACGATCTGTTTTACATGAGTCCAGTCAAACTCACTCGCAACATCTGCACACCACCACCACATCAGCAACCCGTCCTCCAAATAATACGCAGTCCTCCTCTCTCGAGCCACCTCTAATGGAACAGCAGAGGAAAAACATGCACGCAAAGTAGAGTCTTCTTTTTGCGCCGCAATAACTTTCTCGCGAGTCACCTGAAGTTTCACATCATCTAACTTTAAAACAAGAGACTGCTCTGGCTTACCTTCCTCGGCCGACAAAGTATCATTCACAAGAGTAGGTGCCATGAAAGTTGAAGACAAATCATCTGCATCAGCAAACTTACGAGCTTGCGCTCGGGTCACAGCACAAATTGAGAAAACTTCAGGAAACCTCTCTGACAGTTCATCAGAGTGATCAGACACCACAGGTTTATCACAAACTTTAAGCAGCGGCACAATTTTGCCACCTGCTATATCATTACCAAGAATGAAGCTCACCCCATGCACAGGTAAATTGTCGCGCACTCCCACCTTCACCAGACCTGTGAACAAATCAGATTTTAAATAAATCCGATGCAAAGGAACCTTCATAGTGCTCATCTCAAGGCCTCTAACTAGTACATGACTACCACAGGAAGTCTGCTCAGAAAACGGAAATGCACCTGCCATCATAAACGACTGCATCGCCCCTGTGTCACGCAACATGGTCACTTTTACCTAATCCAAAGACTGGTTATTGACAGATACCACCCCGTCCATCAGGAAAGGCTGGTAGCTACTATCTAGCTTACCACCACATTCAGATTCAATAATATCAACAGTCTTCACAAAAGCGACACTTTTAGTACCAGCAGTTTGCTGCTTACGTTTTAGAGCTAGACAATCTGCAATAATGTGTCCTGGCTTACGACAATAAAAACACTCTCTCACTTCATTCGATTTACCAGCGTTTTTCGAATGCAACTGCTCTTTCGAAACAGCGGGAACAGACAGCACTCTCTCAGTACGAGCAGAAGAATTAAAAACACTCTTGTGAGTTAGCGTGAATTCATCAGCAAGAACAGATGCCTGAGACAATGAAGTAACCTTCTGTTCATTTAGGTATACACCTATTCGATCAGAAATACAACCCTTGAATTCCTCTAACAAGATCAATTCACGTAACTCCTGGAAATCTGACACTTTACTCGATGTGCACCACCTGTCGAACAACAATCCTTTTTCCCTAGCAAATTCAACGAACGTCTGACTGGAACTTTTCTTATGGTTTCGGAATCGCTGCCTGTATGCCTCCGGCACGAGCTCATAAGCTCTCAAAATTGCCAATTTGACAATATCATAATTTAGACTATCTTCTAAAGACAGTGCTGCGCATACTTCCTTTGCTCGTCCCGTTAACTTACATTGTAGCAGCAAAGGCCACACATCCCTAGACCAATGTAACGCAGAAGCAATTCGTTCGAATACATTAAAGTATGAATCAACTTCCGACTCTCTAAATTGTGGAACAAGAGAAATATGTTTACTCACATCAAACGTGTTGCTTGACGAACCCGCACCTGTCGCTACAGCCGGGGTCTGCACTGATTGAGCAGGCAGTACAGGTGGCACTGGCAATACAGGTGGAGCAGGCAATACAGGTGAAGCAGGGGAAATCGGCACGTCTCTAACTGCCTGCAGCTTCAACTCCAGCTCTCGCAGCTTAACTTGCGTGTCCGCCTCGATTTCCATCCGGCGGACTTGAAGCTGCAAATCGAATTGGGCCGCACGCGCTGCTGCCCTCTCACGCTCCTCCATTTGGACTCTTGCCAAACGTACCTTAAGACGTGATTCACCTCCTGACCCAGTCATGGTCGGAGAAAAAGGGTCGAAGGGCGGCAAACCTGCTTTAGCTTCGGAACCCTCCACTTCCGCAAGTTCACTCGCATCCTCATCACCCGTCCAAGAGGGGCGAGCATCAGAACCCAAAGAATTCTGCTCAACTCCATCAGGCCGCTTCAACACACCTAGATCCCCCAGCCCTCGCACTACCAGATCTTTAATTTCTCGTTTAAGCTGCTGTCTAGAAACTTTAATGTGAAAATGCTCAGCCACACTCACCAAGTCATCTTTTCTACATCTCTCTAGTTGTTCGACCGACGGCGCACCCACAAAACTATCCAAATCAAAATCGGCCATGATAGCCTACTATAAACTTGACAAATCATTAAACTCCAAGTACCCTTACACAAAACATGCCCTCACTAACCTTTTTACACAAAATGCATAATTCATTGTTGATCAACCAACACCCCAACAACAGCACATCTCACGATACTCATCCAAAAAGAAAGAGGGATATCCCCTATAAAAGGAATATCCCACTGCTGCCACCACTAAATGTTGTGTGCTTAGAAGATATTAAAAAGGATGATGACGCAACACTTATGTGAGATGCAACTGTTGAGGGGTGCAGGCAGCCAAAAAGAATCAGCAGACTGAATTGATAACCTTGACTGGTTTATTTCCAAGAAATAATAGATTACCAAAACAGATGATATAAGAAAAAGGTAGAGAAACAAAACAAATGCAAATGATAACAAGAGAGTCGCCAAAATCAATGAAATAATCAAAACACAACCCCAAACATTACTAACCCAAACCTCTAATACTAACTAACGAAACGAAAATGTAGAAACAAAACCGAGATCTTCAGCGTGTACGACGCTCAAAATAAACTACACTGACTACAAAACAAAATTACAACTGAGGGCAATCTCTCTTTCTAACTAAATAACAATAAGGAAAACTATCTATCTAACTAAAACAAACTAAACAGACAACTAAAGCAGCAATAAAGGTGACCGAGTGTGACCGAGAGAGATGCCGAGTGTGTCCGCGAGAGAGACCGAGTGTGTCCGCGAGAGAGACCGAGTGTTTCCGCGAGAGAGACCGAGTGTGTCCGCGCGAGAGAGACCGAGTGTGTCCGCAAGAGATGCCGAGTGTGTCCGCGAGAGAGGCCGAGTTTGTCCGCACGAGAGAGGCCGAGTGTGTCCACGAGAGAGGCCGAGTTTGTCCGCACGAGAGAGACCGAGTGTGTCCACGAGAGACCGAGTGTGTCCGCGAGAGAGACCGAGTGTGCGCGAGAGATGCCGAGGGTGTCCGCGAGAGAGATGCCGAGTGTGTCCGCGAGAGATGCCAAATGTGTCCGCGAGAGAGACCGAGTGTGTCCGCGAGAGAGACCAAGTGTCTGCGAGAGAGACCGAGTGTGTCCGCGAGAGACCGAGTGTGTCCGCGAGAGAGAGAACCAGTGTGTCCCCGCGAGAGAGACTGAGTGTGTCCGTGAGAGATGCGAGTGTGTCCGCGAGAGAGACACCGAGTGTGTCCGTGCAAGAGAGACCGAGTGTGTCCGCGAGAGATGCGAGTGTGTCCGCGAGAGATGCCGAATGTGTCCGCGAGAGAGACCGAGTGTGTCCGCGAGAGAGACCGAGAGAGACCGAGTGTGCGCGAGAGATGCCGAGGGTGTCCACGAGAGAGATGCCGAGTGTGTCCGCGAGAGATGCCGAATGTGTCCGCGAGAGAGATCGAGTGTGTCCACGAGAGAGACCGAGAGAGACCGAGTGTGCGCGAGAGATGCCGAAGCTGTCCACGAGAGAGATGCCGAGTGTGTCCGCGAGAGATGCCGAATGTGTCCGCGAGAGAGACCGAGAGAGACCGAGTGTGCGCGAGAGATGTCGAGGGTGTCCACGAGAGAGATGCCGAGTGTGTCCGCGAGAGATGCCGAATGTGTCCGCGAGAGAGACCGAGTGTGTCCACGAGAGAGACCGAGTGTGTCCGCGAGAGAGACCGAGTGTGTCCCCGCGAGACAGGCCGAGTGTGTCCGCGCGAGACAGACCGAGTGTGTCCGCGCGAGAGAGACCGAGTGTGTCCGCGCGAGAGTGTGTCCTCGAGAGAGACCGAGTGTGTCCGCGAGAGAGACCGAGAGAGACCGAGTGTGCGCGAGAGATGCCGAGGGTGTCCACGAGAGAGATGCCGAGTGTGTCCGCGAGAGATGCCGAATGTGTCCGCAAGAGAGACCGAGTGTGTCCACGAGAGAGACCGATTGTCCACGAGAGACCGAGTGTGTCCGCGAGAGAGACCGAGTGTCTCCTCTAGAAAGAGCATTAGGGGTGTTATGGTGTGTCAATTCAGATGTGTTCAAATTCAAGATTAATTTGAAAGAAAGTCCTGTCAGTCACAAGCTCCATTTACGACCCCTTGGGCTTTCTCGCACCAGTCACATTGCCATCAAAGATTCTAATGCAACAGTTGTGCAAAGAAAAAATTGCATGGGACGATGACATTCCAGAACAGTGAGCAGAAAACAATTGGCTGACTTCAGTGTGCCAAGATGCATAAAACCTGTTGACTTTGGAGTTTCAACTTCCGCACAACTACATCACTTCTCAGACGCTAGCGAAGTGGGATACGGAGTTGTCTCATACCTCAGATTGGTAAACAATGATGGACTCGCTCATTGTTCCTTCATGATGGGGAAGTCACACGTGGCTCTGCTGAAGCAGACAACCATTCCCCGTATGGAGTTCACTGCTGCAGTTGTTGCTGTTAACACAGACAAAATGTTGAAAGACGAACTGGAACTAGAATTGATTGACTCTGTATTTTGGACTGATAGTACCAATGTTTTGAGATATATTGACAATGAAGGGCTTCGTTTCAAAACGTTTGTTGCCAACAGGATTGCCATTATAAGAGAGTCAACAGCCATCCTCAAGCTGTCATTGGATCTCCAGCTTCCAGACAGACCGGCAACAGCCCGTGAGACTGGGAAAACTCACATCCAGTACTCTCACTACCAGAATTGGCACCCCCCAGGGGTGTGTTCTCTCCCCACTGCTCTTCTCCCTGTACACCAATGACTGCTCTTCTAAAGACCCCTCTGTGAAGCTCCAAAAATTTGCAGTCGAGACCACTGTCATCGGCCTCAAAACGGTGACGAGTCTGCTTACAGACTGGAGGTTGAACAGCTGGCTGTCTGGTGCAGTTATAACAACCTTGAGCTCAACACGCTCAAAACAGTGGAGATGATAGTGGACTTCAGGAGGAACAGCCCAGCTCTCCCCCCACTCACCATCATGAACAGCACTGTGGAAGCAGTGGAGTCATTCAGGTTCCTGGGCACTACCATCTCTCAGGACCTGAAGTGGGACAATTACATTGACTCCATTGTGAAAAAGGCCCAGCAGAGACTGTACTTCCCAGCTGAGGAAGTTCAACCTCCCACAGGAGCTGCTGATTCAGTTCTACTCGGCTGTCATTGAGTCTGTGTTATGCACTTCCATCACTGTCTGGTTTGGTTCAGCTACCAAATCTGACATCAAGAGACTACAACGCACAATCCGGACTGCGGAGAGGATTACTGGTGCTCCAGAGTGAGGAAGAGAGCAGGGAAAATCATCACAGACTCCGCTCACCCTGGACACCACCTGTTTGAACTGTTACCATCAGGACGGCGAATCCGATCACTGGCCACTAGAACATCTAGGCACAGGAACAGTTTCTTCCCACAGGCCATTTCCCTCTTGAACAGTTAACTTATCTGTGAAATGGACTGTTAACTACTTCTCAAATATCAAGGAGTGTTTCTCTGCCATACAAAAAAATTGACATTTCAGAAAATTGAAAATGGACACTTAAAGTTTTTTAAGTGTTGCTTATGTAAATAGTATAAGTATGGTTCCATTGTTTTTGTTGAAAAGGTAATTGTCAGTCTGCCTACCTGTGACATGAGAACAAAATATATGTAGAAATGTAACGTTAACTTATCCTAATTTCACTAAACACTTTCGTGAGTTTTCACTTAGTTTTGTGAACTTTTCTTTATTAAAAGGGCTTGTTTATGCTTTTGTAGGCTAATTTTGCAAATATAAGCAACTAATTTGTATGTGCCAACTGGACCACCCTTACTTTGCATCGCCCTCCACAAGCTCTTTATCTGCAACACGACAAGGGGCCATAACGGAGAAATTAATTTCGTTCATTTGTAAGGACATGAGACCGATCAGTGTGGTGGATGGGGCAGGCTTCAGGGAGTTCTGTCAAGCAATGGAACCCGAGGTACTGACTGAATAGATATTGCATGAATAAAGGATAAATGCACTGCTTCCACTGGTTTGATTATTTACCGTTTCATGTCAAGGAAAAGTTCCATGTTTACCACAGCACAGCTCGCTCGGAGCGTTCAATATGCTGTAAAACTTCAATTAATATTTGTTTCAATCACTGAATGAAGCCTGCTATATTTGGGACAAGAGTCGCGACCTTAAATTGCTTGCACAAAACTCTTGATCAGCACTCAAAATGTGTTTGTTTATTTAAACCGTTATGCGCAGTGAGGGTGAGGACGAGAGAGAGGTCTGCGGTCTTGGTCATTAGTTGATTTACTTGTTTGTGTAGGTAATACGTTGTCAAATATGTTTAAACATAAATAGACTACCTATACAAGTAGTTATGTCTCTTTGTATTAATTTGTCCTGTTATTGACAAAATGCGTAACCAGATGTTAGAATAGTTCGAATATTCGTGTTTTTTTTAGAGGGAATATTCGAACATCATTTTTGAGCAATTTTGACAGCCCTAACTCATAGTGGGAGAACACAAAGCTTTTGACCGTTTATTATAATACAGCATAAATTGGCTCACAAGTAAAGTATCTCTGCAAGTAAGTTGTTGAGAAGACAGCGTTGGCAACGATTATATGCTGTATGTAAGAAATGTGACTCTTTATCTACTTGGCGGAATAAACAGTGTTAAAGGAATTATGGACTTCGAGTTGTGAATACAAGACAAGAAAATATGCGTCAAAACTTGTGGAATAACTAAAAGACATTCACATGTGCCTTACAGATTCTATTGGTAACTGTCGGAACATGGCATAACATAACTGGTCTTGTCCTGGTGCTGTGTATCCAGTGCCTAACAACCGTCCTCCCTCTTCAGCTTCACATTCTTATTCTCTGTTACCCCTTTTCCACCAAGGCAGTGCTAGAGCTAGATCGGAGCCATTTCCACACCCAAAGCCCCAGCTCCGAGCCAGGAAAAGTGGTTCTTAAGTAGCACCAAAACATTGCTGGGCTAGAACAGGGCTAGAAGTAAGAACCGATAACGTCAGGCGCTGGGGGCGGGGTCAACAAGACCAATACAAACTTGAGCTACGCCATTGTTGAAATAGCAGCTAATGGAGCTAACAGCTGCTGCTAGTTTGTAATCTCCGTCTATACAAATTACGGCGAACTGCATGAATGCGTTGGATTCGCTGTGTTTTCGTTGTGATTTGATGCCGATGTAGGATCGTAAAGCCAAGTGAATCAATAGTAATGCAATGTTGGCATTGTTGATGGAAGGCTTGTTCGCAGCGGTGCTGTGCAGAGACTGATCGCCGTATCATAATGAGTCCAGCGAGAGCATATGACTCCTTATGCTTTTGATTCACTCATGCGTTTTTCTTATATCATACGTGAATCGGTCTGCGCAGCGCCGATGAATCTCGAACAAGCCTAGTGTGTTTTGTGTTTACCGCTGCCCAGGGTTGCCAGGTTTTCACAACAAAACCCGTCCAATTACTTCTCAAAACAAGCCCTATCGCGTTTCAGGAGGGCTTCCCCGGTAAAAATCACACTTGGGGGTAAAATTCATGTTTTTTTGACATGGTTGCCTAATAAAATTTGCATTCCTGGTGCTAAATATCACAATTGGGGTCGCTTCAACCCGCGGACATGAAAAACAGCCCGCGGCAACAGTGATGAAGTAGCCCAATTCCGCGGGAAAAGCGCAGACTTGGCAACACTGCCGCTGTCTCGCTAGCGTTGCTGAGAAAGATGAGACAGTGACGTAAGACCTGGCTCTGTTGTGGCTCTCAGCATGTGGAAAAGCAAACGATTCTTAGAAGGCTCCCAAGTTGAACCAACTTTGAACTGGGACTAGCTCTGGCTCTGAACTAGCTCTAGCACTGCCTTGGTGGAAAAGGGGTATCTGAGTGCAAGGTGTTTCTGTTGTTTATGTGTATCCGTAAGGTGATCACCACTGTGCACTGCCACAAAAGCCCTACCTAACACCGCTGCTCCTTCTTTGTCAGACACCACCATATTTTCACCATCAATCAAAGCTGGAATTTTAACAGTTTTCCTTTTCCCACTCATTCTCTTAAACAGACCATACATCCCCTAACTCTACTCCTCTACCTATGGTGGAACAGAACTCTCTTCAGTTTCTCTTTTTGGTACATTTAAAAATCCTACGTGCCACTGCTCTTTTTCTTTGATATTCCACAACATTCTCTTGTGACAGATTCTTCTTCAACATTCTAAATGCCTTGTTTCGCTCTTTTACTGCTCTACTACATTCCTCATTCCACCAAGGAAGCCCTTTCTTCCTACTATTTGTTTTTCTTTTTGAAATACTCAAAATTGCTGCATTTAAAATGTGTTCTGTAACTTGCTTTGTGGATTCCTCTGTCTCCTTCTAACTTAACCAAGTTTACTGACTTCTCACAGCACAACCAAAATTTTTCCCAGTCTGCTTCCTCAAAACACCATCTGTTTATTATACTTCCTTCTTGAATACATACGTTTGTATTAACTATAGTGAGAACTGGAAAGTGGTCACTTCCTATGTTAGAATCACCTTTGACATACCAATCACATACATTTTACTAAATTATCTGACACTAAAGTAAGATCCAAACATGATGTATTACCCCTATTCACATCTAATCTTGTACCCTGTCCGTTATTAATGCAGACCAATGATCTTTCTTCCATCATTTCCTCAACTATGCTCCCATTGTTGTCTGTGTGTTTGCTATCCCATAAGCTGTTATGTACATTAAAATCTCCACACCATATTTCTTGTATTCTTGTATTTCCTGTATACATTCCCTGCCATTTCATTTAATATGGTAATATCTATATAATTTTTTGCATGGATTATAGAAATTAATCAATTTAATATTTCCCTCTTTCCTTGTACTATAAATCTCAACTATTACACACTCCATGTCTTCTGGGCAGGGAACATCCTTATAGGCCAACCCATCCTTAAGAAAAGTGATACTGTTACGAACTGCTCTGAGACAGAAGGGTTGAGAATCCAAATGCAGCTTTATTTGAGGGCAATCCAGAGGCGTAATCCAAAGTACATGCAAGGGTCATACACAGACAGGCAGTCCAAACAAAGAAATTAACAAACAAACATAACAGGAAGGGACCAGAGGCAAGAGAGTAATCCAGGGAACAGGGCAAGAAATCCAAAACAAGAAAACCAGGAGAATGCTCAGAAATGCAGTGTAAACTTCAACAAGACTTCGCAGTGAGTGAATGAATGAACATGGTATAAATAGACTGAGACACAGGTGAATGCAATCAGTGAATGATGTACAGGTGAATGTGATCAGTGATAAGTGATGATGAGTCCAGGCAGTGAGTTATGGGAAATGTAGTTTGAGAGTGATAATAGTCTTAAGCGTAGAGTGCCCTCTGGTGGCTCTTAAGGGCACTCCAGCTGGTGACCGTTACATAGCCCCCCCTTTAAGGAGCGGATTCCAGACACCGGCTCAGGAAGAGGAACAGACACCGGCTCAGAAAGAGGAACAGACACCGTGTCGGCGGCCATCTCTGCTGAGGGCTCAAGCGACGTGGTGTTGGTCATCTCGTCTGGAGACACTGGCTCGGCGGAGACCATCTTGTCCTGGGACACTGGTTCGGCGGAGACCATCTTGTCCTGAGACACTGGTTCGGCGGCTGCCATCTTGTACGGAGACACTGGCTCGGCGGCGGCCATCTTGTACGGAGACACTGGCTCGGTGGTGGCCATCTTGTACGGAGACACTGGCTCGGCGGCGGCCATCTTGTACGGAGACACTGGCTCGGAGGCGGCCATCTTGTACGGAGACACTGGCTCGGAGGCGGCCATCTTGTACGGAGACACTGGCTCGGAGGCGGCCATCTTGTCCGGAGACACTGGCTCGGCGGTGGCCATCTTGTCAAGAGACACAGGCGTGGAGTCGGCCATCTTGTCCGAAGACACAGGCGTGGAGTCGGCCATCTTGTCCGAAGACACAGACACGGGAAGAGGAAGAGGAACAGATTCAGGCTCAGTATCAGGATCAGATTCAGGCTCGGCGAGACTCGACTCTTGACGGGCAGACGTGACGTGAAGCTCAGTCTCTGGATCGGCTGACGTGACGTGAAGCTCAATCTCTGGATCGGCTGACGTGACGTGAAGCTCAGTCTCTGGATCGGCAGAAGTGACGTGAAGCTCAGTCTCTGGATCGGCAGAAGTGACGTGAAGCTCTGGCTCTGGATCGGCAGAAGTGACGTGATGCTCAGTCTCTGGATCGGCAGAGGTGACGTGAAGCTCAGTCTCTGGATCGGCAGAAGTGACGTGAAGCTCTGGCTCTGGCTCGGCAGGACTGACGTGAAGCTCTGGCTCGGCAGGCAGGAAGTGAAGCGTCTCTGAGCTTGACGGGACCAGCGGCGGCGAGGGCTTTGAGCTGGGTAGAACCAGCGGCGAAGAGGGCTCTGAACTGGACAGGACCAGCGATGAAGAGGGCTCTGAACTGGACAGGACCAGCGATGAAGAGGGCTCTGAACTGGACAGGACCAGCGATGAAGAGGGCTCTGAACTGGACAGGACCAGCGATGAAGAGGGCTCTGAACTGGACAGGACGAGACTCTGGAACGGCGGCCATGTCGTCCGAAGACACATGCATAGCAGATGCAGTGGGTATGTCACTATCCTCCTCCATTATACCCACTGTAAAAGCAGAGCCGCTCAGTTGCAATGCAATGTCAATATACTTTTTTAGAGAGCAATTAGGATCATGCAAAGGCAGGATAGAACTGAGTGGCTCAGATAGTCCTCCTCTGAAAAATATCATGAGGCATACCTCGTCCATTGAAGTCAAATGTGCCAGCTCAATGAAGTCCTCTACATAGTCCTCGATGGGGCGATCTCCCTGATGGAGATGCATTAACTGTGCTGCTGGATTCATAGCGGCAAAGTCTTCTGTTACGAACTGCTCTGAGACAGAAGGGTTGAGAATCCAAATGCAGCTTTATTTGAGGGCAATCCAGAGGCGTAATCCAAAGTACAGGCAAGGGTCATACACAGACAGTCAGTCCAAACAAAGAAATGAACAAACAAACAAAACAGACCAGAGGCAAGAGAGTAGTCCAGGGAACAGGGCAAGAAATCCAAAACAAGAAAACAAGGAGAATGCTCAGAAATGCAGTGTAAACTTCAACAAGACTTCGCAGTGAGTGAATGAATGAACATGGTATAAATAGACTGAGACACAGGTGAATGCAATCAGTGAATGAGGTACAGGTGAATGTGATCAGTGATAAGTGATGATGAGTCCAGGCAGTGAGTTATGGGAAATGTAGTTTGAGAGTGATAATAGTCTTAAGTGTAGAGTGCCCTCTGGTGGCTCTCAAGGGCACTCCAGCTGGTGACCGTTACAGATACACCCTCCACCATTTTGATTATTAGGTCTATCATACCTTATAGAACTAAATCCTGGTATTACAAAATCTAATTGTGCTCTTAATCAAGTCTCTTGTACACATACTACATCTGGAACAACATCTAATTCATGAATGTATTTTTTTTTTATTCTTGACCATTAGCTATTAGGCTTCTGGCATTCCACTGTAATATGTGTAGTACCATAATTATTGTTTTAACCCTCAGTTTGTGTATTTTCTCCATTTTCAGTTACTGTTAACAATGCATGTCTCTGATCTGCTTTGACATCTCTTATATCAAGGAATTTTTCCTGCTGCCTCAATAGCCTTAATTCTGTCGCTTTTCTTTTTTAACTTTTTTAATAATGTCACAGGGTGACGAATTGTGACAGGGAGGAACTAGAAACGGTGCCTGTGTTTCCACGGGGAGCGCTTCCGGTGGGGGACTGAAGAGGCTGCCGGTTCCGGGGTATGGAAAAATAACAGGAATTGTGACCAGGTGCGTGGGTGCGAAGAACAGAGCAGTGATTGGGGCGTGCATTGCAGTAGGGGAGGATAAAAGGGCATTGGGACTGAGTTCGTGGTGGTGTCTTTTTTTTGTCGAATTGTGTGGAGGAACGAGACGAGCTGGACCCAGTAAAGAGCAGGACAGGCGGAAGGAGAGAGTGAGAGACTGGAGTGAAGTTAGTACCTGGGGTGAGAGAGGTGTCGAGCCCTAGGCAGAGTACGCAATCATTGTCGTTCGTATGAATTGTGTGGAATCGTATCCCAGTGGGAGGTGTCTGTAGAAGACTGTAATTGTACGGAGTGATTTGCGTGTCACAGCCGCTCTCATCGAATCTACGTCAGCTAGTGGTGGACGAGACCCCATGCCTGCGCCTTTCCTGTGAGTTGTGAGATTTGCAGTGCTTTTTGTATATAGATGTGTTCACGTGTGGTTACTTGTGTGGGATGGAGTGAAACACGAGTGTGGGATTGAATTACGGAAGGCATTGGTGGTTCTAGTGAAAATACTCACCTCTCTCTCTTTGAATCTAGCTGTAAAGCAATGCTGTGTAAGCCTGCTGATGCGGTTGAAAATACTCACCTTTACCTGTTTAAATCCAGCTGTAAAGCAATGCTGAACGCTGTGTAAGCCCACCGCTGTGGTTGAAAATACTCACCCTGCTTTCTGCCTGAGTCCAGTAGAAAAGCCTGTTAAAACCGTGCAATACACGTACTCTCTCCTCTCTGCCCGAGTCCAGTGAAGAGCCTGCTAAAGCCATGAGTACAGAGCCGGCCAAAGCCGTGAAGTATGTATACCCTTCTCACCGCCTGAGTCTATTAAAGAGCCTGCTAAAGCTGTGAAGTAAACGTCTCTTTCTGCCTGAGTCCAGCAAAGAACCACTAAAGCCCTGAAGTATCCATGTTCCTCCTCTCTGCCCGAGTCCAGTGAAGAGCCGGCCAAAGTCGTGAAGTATCCGTACTCTGCTCCCTGTCTGAGTCCAGTGAAGAGCCGGTTAAGACACCCCAGTAGTTTTCTTAAGGAGACATTTTTAATTTAAATAAATATTTTTTTTATCACTTGCCCTTGTTGTCTTGACTATTTGTGTCCTGCGGTGCAGCACCTCACAGTGGTGTGCAAGTTAGGGGTGGCAGCCGGTCATTTGGGTGCCCGCCCCGACCCCTGTGACAATATCTTAAGGGTGCACTATGTAACTTTTTCGTCCACTAGAGGTCGCCTGTTCAAAACAAAGGCTTAGTTTGATGACGGCACGTTTGAGCACAGAATCTTGGGACATGTGGTCTTCACCTTACCTCTGGTGGGAAAGAATCGGGACAGGACTCGGGCAGAAATCATGTTGATGTGATTTTTAACGTTACTGTAGTCTGAAGCAGAGCAGGACCGAGTGTTGTGGAGCTGAGGAACCGCTGGAGTGATTGTTAATAAGATGAACGCAACACACGCCTCGCGAGCAGCGGGACTTTTATTATGCCACAGTCGCCACTTCCGCTCCTCCGCTCATGAGTGTGAGGGAACGCAGCTCTGCTGATCATATTACACACATCTGAGTGTGTGGATGATGGTATGACGTTACTCTGTATGTTCTCTCGGCGGCTGCTTGTTCACACTGCAGTGAGAATAAAGTGTTTCTGCAGAATAAAACCAGAAACCGAGGGGTTTATGATGTCATCGACAGGCCACGCCTTCACAAGTCCCGTTTCCTCGGATAAAATGGCAATTTCTCACAATTTACAAATAGTTGTACATTTACATAGTGCACCTTTAAGGATAAAACTGTGGGTCAGATTTTAGTAGGGTTAAAGATGTATTGCTACTACAATCACAAAATAAATGGGCAGCTGTTTCTTCAACAAGACCACAAAATGAGCAAGTTTGATCAATATTAAGGCAGCGAGGCAACGAGTCACTGCCTAGGTTTTCGGACGCAGCCACAGACACAGAGCGAGAACGAGTCAGTGAATTCATGAACCATGACAGAATCACAATTTGCCTATTTAAATTTAGCTTTGTAAAGGTTATTATAGAAAATGCATATTTCATTGCGATCTTAAATTATAACATCATTAATCTCAAGCTTTTTTTTTCTTCTTTGTTTGTCTTTTCAATTCACCGGGCTCTTGAACGGATATAAGCTCTATCCAAGGACTATAGAAGGACAGAGTCGTTTGAACTATGCCCGTTGATCACGCCTCTTGTGGTCTGGTTGGTTGAAGGACTATCCAATTGCATACAGAGTCATTTGAACTATGCCCGTTGATCACGCCTCTTGTGGTCTGATTGGTGGAAGGACTATCCAATTGCCTTGAGTCATTTGAACTATGCCCGTTGATCACGCCTCTTGTGGTCTGATTGGTTGAAGGACTATCCAATTGCATACAGTCATTTGAACTATGCCCGTTGATCACGCCTCTTGTGGTCTGATTGGTTGAAGGACTATCCAATTGCGTACAGAGTCATTTGAACTATGCCCGTTGATCACGCCTCTTGTGGTCTGATTGGTGGAAGGACTATCCAATTGCGTTGAGTCATTTGAACTATGCCCATTGATCACACCTCTTGTGGTCTGATTGGTTGAAGGACTATCCAATTGCGTACAGAGTCATTTGAACTATGCCTGTTGATCACGCCTCTTGTGGTCTGATTGGTGGAAGGACTATCCAATTGCGTTGAGTCATTTGAACTATGCCCGTTGATCACGCCTCTTGTGGTCTGATTGGTGGAAGGACTATCCAATTGCATACAGAGTCATTTGAACTATGCCCGTTGATCACGCCTCTTGTGGTCTGATTGGTTGAAGGACTATCCAATTGCATACAGAGTCATTTGAACTATGCCCGTTGATCACGCCTCTTGTGGTCTGATGGGTGGAAGGACTATCCAATTGCGATATAACATGTGTTCATGTTTCGCGTGTAAAAAACACAGTATTTTTCACACAATTGACTCATCTGTACACCGCTGTTTTCACTGTCCTAAAAACGGCTGATGAGTTCCTTGTTCTATGAAGTCCCTCCTTCAGAAATACGTAACGAGTTCTGATTGTGCCAGCAGTTCCTGTGTTGTGATTCGACAGCAGCTTAGCGCAAGTTGTACGGAAAGGTCACGCCTCTTAACGGGAGATGAATGCGCTCAATGATCTCTACAGCGTCCCTGGGAAAGCCAAACAAAGGTGATTTGACTCCGGGATGAAAATAACAGCGTCTCGACGACATGGCGACAAACACACTCAAGCTACAGTTCCTTTTCTCCACGCGACCGTCCTCTTCTCCACGCCCCAAGCAACAAGACCACGCCCCCTTTTTCGCATATTTTTGTGGGCGGAGGTTAGTCTGTTCTACTGTTCTACTGACGTAATTAATGAAGGAAGTACCAGGATGTAGTCCAAACCGGCCGTTCTCTGTAGGCTTTAAAAGGGAACTTCTGTTAAATAAAATATCTCGCTTGGCATTGAACTTTGAGCTTTATAATTTTACAGGTATTATTTATGCTCTAACAGCAACATTACACACTAACTAAAGTTTGAACAGTGGGATCACGAAGAACGGGACCTTTAAAATAGTGATAACATATGCATAAGAAATAAAAATACCATGTATAAGAATTAAAAATAAAAACAAGGACAATTATGAAATGATGATGAATAGATCCCTAACTGCCTGATTCTCTAAATTCGGGGATCCGAATCTGAGATGGAGCAGGTTCGCATGTCTCCTGGACCTTACAAGTCGGTCCAGGGCGGGCTCCTGTAGGGGACGTTACAATGCCCCGCAGGGCCTCCCCTTTCTTGAGTCCGCTTCTTTGCACTGTCTGCTACTGTTGCCTTTGCCTTTAGCACGTAACGACGCTATCAGCGACTTCTTATACCATTAACTCTTAGTATAATTATGCCTCACTCTTTACAAGCAGAATGAAGTGAAGCACACTGCTCTCCTTTTCCAATCTCTTCAAGTCAGACAGCCCTGACCAAAAATAATAATCAACAGAGGCATAAGAAATAGAAATATACAGTTGTAAAGAGAAATTATTTTATACAGATAAAATAACAATAACCAAAGATAAGAACAACGGTAAACTAAAACAGTTTCAAAAAGACGATACATAGTCGGACGTACAGTGGCCCAGAGCTCATTCAGTAAATGCACAGATAAACAGATGTGTTTTGAGTCTGGATTTGAATGTGGAGCACATCTGATCTGTTCAGGAAGCTGGTTCAGCTGCGGCTGGCATAATAGCTAAACGCAGACTCTCCTTGCTTTGAGTGAACCCTTGGTATTTCTAACTGACTTGATCCTGATGATCGGAGAGATCTGTTGGGTTTGTATTTAATCAGCATATCAGCAATGTATTGAGGTCCTAGGCCATTGAGTGATTTATAAACAAGTAACAGTACTTTAAAATCGATCCTAAATGTAACTGGAAGCCAGTGTAAAGACCTGAGGACTGGTGTGATATGGTCATATTTTATGGTTCTGCTCGGTGTTCTGTATGAGCTTCAGATGTCCAATGTTTTTTTTGGGAAGGCCGGTGAGAAGACCATTACATTAATACACCCTATTGGTGATGAATGCTAGCCTGGTCCTATCAGACTCTCGTGCATTTCATTTGTACAGAGTCTGGCCACTCTCCATTGACAAGCGTTAACTTCCTTGAAGGCGGGTACTCTGTTGAAGTTTAAAACTATTGGATCTGCCCAGAGCCACTCTGGATCTGCCATAACCAATCGCTAACGTTTGGTCGTGACGTATTGTCATCTCAAACTAGTGCACAACATCAACATCATTGTTCTCAGCCACTCCCTCTGTTCGCTGATTGGACCAGTTAAAATTTGACTGGAGAAAACCAGAGAATATACCGCAATCCCAGACGGAGTACTGAAGGAAAATGACAATTGAGTGGAAGTACGTTGGTGAGCACAGCCAGGCTAGATGAAAGCATGAACAAGTTTCTCTAAGTCTTGCCTGGAAACAAAGCATCTAATTCTTGCAATATTTTTCAGATGATAGTATGCTGATTTAGTTATTGCTTTGACATGACAACTGAAACTCGGGTCCGACTCTAAAATCACACCAAGATTCCTGACATGATTTTTGTTGTTGTTGAGTTTTTAGACCTTTAGCCTCAAGGTATGCGTTCACCTTATTCACCTTGTTTCCAAATGCAGTGAGTTCAGTTTTGTCTTTATTTAACTGAAGAAAGTTTTGGCACATCCAGTTGTTAACTTCATCAATTCAATTCACATTTATTTGTATAGCGCTTTTCACAATACATATCGTTTCAAAGCAGCTTCACAGAAAATGCATGTGTCTACATTACAATTTAAAGTGATTTGTCCATGTTATGTATTTCAGAAATGCACAAACAAAGCACACAGATTAGCTAACAATCTATTATTAATCAATATAATAATTAAGACACAGACATGAGTGAAATAAGAATACATGTTTTTAATGAATAGGGTATATAGAGATGAGCATGGGTGCGTGTTGATGCAGAGCTGCGTCATCTGAAGTCCTCGCAGGAGTTGAGTCGTCTCTTCACAGTTGTTGGTCATCTGAAGTCCTCGCAGGAGTTGAGTCGTCTCTTCACAGGTGTTGGTCATCTGAAGTCCTCGCAGGAGTTGGAGTCGTCTCTTCACAGGTGTTGGTCATCTGAAGTCCTCGCAGGAGTTGGAGTCGTCTCTTCACAGGTGTTGGTCATCTGAAGTCCTTGCAGGAGTTGAGTCGTCTCTTCACAGGTGTTGGTCATCTGAAGTCCTCGCAGGAGTTGAGTCGTCTCTTCACAGGTGTTGGTCATCTGAAGTCCTCGCAGGAGTTGGAGTCGTCTCTTCACAGGTGTTGGTCATCTGAAGTCCTTGCAGGAGTTGGAGTCGTCTCTTCACAGGTGTTGGTCATCTGAAGTCCTCGCAGGAGTTGAGTCGTCTCTTCACAGGTGTTGGTCATCTGAAGTCCTTGCAGGAGTTGGAGTCGTCTCTTCACAGGTCTTGGTCATCTGAAGTCCTCCAGGAGTTGGAGTCGTCTCTTCACAGGTGTTGGTCATCTGAAGTCCTCGCAGGAGTTGGAGTCGTCTCTTCACAGGTGTTGGTCATCTGAAGTCTTTACGAGAGGCCGATCCAGACTGGAGCTGACTCTCTAGTTACCTCGGGATGGGCGTCCCGGGATAAAACAGAACAGAAAAATAATTAGCGTAGCTGCTGTTCAAAGCATTAAGCAAAGACAATCATATGCACTGACATAACTGGAGTACAAGGTTATGAGATGCATTATGTGAATGCCTGGCTAAAGAGATGTGTCTTTAATCTAGATTTAAACTGGAGTGAGTCTTATTAGGAAGGCTATTCCATAGTTTAGGTGCCAAATATGAAAACGTTCTTCCTCCTTTAGTGGACTTAGATATCCTACGTATTACCAGAGTTTAGTGACCTTATAGACCATGATGGGTTATAAGGCAATAGAAGATCAGTTAAATACACAGGAGCTAAACCATTTAGGGCCTTATAGGTCAGTAGCAATACTTTATAATTGATACGAAACTTAATAGGTAACCAGTGTAGGGATGTTAGAATTAGTGTTATGTGATCATATTTTCTTTACCTAGTAAGAACTCTAGCAGCTAATATTGGTCTAATTGTAGCTTGTTTATTGAGGATGCAGGACAGCCAACTAGTGATGCATTATTAATCTAGTCTAGAGGTCATGAAAGCATGAACTAACTTTTCCGCATCAGAGACAGATCGCATGTTCCGTTGCTTAGCAATGTTTCCGAGGTGGAAGAAGGCTGTTTTTGTAGTATTTGAAATATGATTTTCAAAAGACAAGTTGCTGTCTAATATAACACCCATGTCTTTAACTGTAGCAGATGAAGTAACAGTACATCCTTCTAAATGCAAGTTATAATCTAAGAGATTCTGTGTACCAGTTTTTGGTCAAATAAGTAATACCTCAGTCTTATCTGAATTGAATAGGAGAAAATTACAGGTCATATATATATTGAGAATAGCAGAGGGCCTAACACAGATCCTTGCGGCACTCCATAATTTACAGACGTTATCTTAGATTGTTCCCCATTTAAATAGACAAATTGGTAACGCTCTGATAGATATGATGCCTGTCCCTGAGTACCAGTGTAATTTTGTAGATGATCTAAGAGTATTTTGTGACTATGGTGTCGAATGCAGCACTAAGATCAAGTAAAACTAGTAATGAGAAACAGCTTTGGTCCGTGGGTAAGAGTAATTCATTTGTGATTTTTATGTACATGAGATTTATTGCTATAAATTTTCAATAACAACTCCAGGGGATGGCGCTGGAAACCCTTTGATGGACGGCTCTCTGACTGCTCCGGCGCCTGGGCGACGACGACGGGCCCCTCCGGCCTCAGGCAAACGCTGACGACTCCAGGGTCCAGTTCCCAAAGCGCACTGCCATCCGGCCTTCCACCATCCGGGTGGACTCCTCCAGGCGATGGCGCTGGAAACCCTGCGATGGACGGCTCTCTGACTCCTCCCCTGCCTCGTGGACGACGACGGGCCCCTTCAGCTTCAGACACCCGGAAGTGAATCCCCCGTTCCCTGCTCCTCCTCCCCATGATAAACTCCATCTATCTATCTATCTATCTATCTATCTATCTATCTATCTATCTATCTATCTATCTATCTATCTATCTATCTATCTATCTATCTATCTATCTATCTATCTATCTATCTATCTATCTATCTATCTATCTATCTATCTATCTATCTATCTATCTATCTATCTATCTATCTATCTATCTATCTATCTGTCTGTCTGTCTGTCTGTCTGTCTATCCACCCATCTATCTATCTATCTATCTATCTATCTATCTATCTATCTATCTATCTATCTATCTATCTATCTATCTATCTATCTATCTATCTATCTATCTATCCATCCATCCGTCCGTCCGTCCGTCCGTCCGTCCGTCCGTCCGTCTGTCTGTCTATCCACCCATCTATCTATCTATCTATCTATCTATCTATCTATCTATCTATCTATCTATCTATCTATCTATCTATCTATCTATCTATCTATCTATCTATCTATCTATCTATCTATCTATCTATCTATCTATCTATCTATCTATCTATCTATCTGTCTGTCTGTCTGTCTGTCTGTCTGTCTGTCTGTCTGTCTGTCTGTCTATCTATCTATCTATCTATCTAGGAGGAGCAGGGAACGGGGGATTCACTTCCGGGTGTCTGAAGCTGAAGGGGCCCGTCGTCATCCACGAGGCAGGGGTGGAGTCAGAGAGCCGTCCATCGAAGGGTTTTCAGCACCATCGCCTAGAGGAGTTCACCCGGCTGGTGGAAGGCCGGATGGCAGTGCGCTTTGGGAACTGGACTCTACTGGTCGCCAGCATTTGCCTGAGGCCGTCGTTCCCCGGGCGCAGGATGAGTCAGAGAGCCGTCCACCGAGAGGTATCCAAACGAGGAGGAGTTCGGTGGAATTCACCCAGGTGATTTTTTTCTCTCTCTACCCTCTGTCGCTTCTCATCCTTCCATCTCCTTTTCTCTCACCTTGTCTGTCTTTAATCCTGGAGCCTGGAGAAGGTGGAGGAGGCTGCAGTTCCTCAGAGATCCTCATGCATTGTACTCTCGATTTTGACCGGTTCCTCTTTCTTTATAGATTTGATTGGAGGCAGGATGTGTAGCACTGGTATTTTTCCGATCTGCAATAGAGACATGATTTTTAAGTTAGCATCACACTATGGATCCATGTTACAATATTTGATGAGCAAGACAAAAGTACGGGGTATGTAGTGCTGGTTCTGTGTGGCCCTTACTATTGTCAGTGAAGGAAGAGCAAAATCTCTCTCCAGGCTTTTATTCCTCTGTTTCACTTTCCATGTGTCCAACTCAAGTTTTCTCCTTTTCCTTTCACTGTAAAGGAGGGAGATTATCAAGAGATCACACAAACCATACAATTATAATAGCCACTGATGATCATCACAGTAGCTGTATCGGCTTGTGTCATGAAGACATGTATTTTTATATCTTACGCGATATCATAGGCTGTGAAAATCTTCTTTTGAATTTCGCAGCATCTCTCAGGCGGCACGACTTTCATCTTGTAATAAACCCATTTTTCCAAACTTGACAGCATTCTTGGTGCGAAGTCAGAGCAGCAGAAACTGTCAACGGTCTCCTTGTAAAACTCAGAGAGCTGCTCACATAATTTTCTGATCTGATGAGGCAAAAGCAAAACGATGAGATCAGCCGTACAGTCCTTTAATACATTTGGATGTGTGTGGTGGTGTGACGGCTTTAGATGGGACACGATGTGCTTACCTTCTTTCTTAAAGGGATTGGGTCAGATCGGCATGATTTCAGGAATTCAATTTTTTTTTCCATTTGTGGAATGGCTTCTTTGTTCTCTGCCTCCTGTTTTTTAAGTAAGAGACTTTGCTCTTTAAAGCTGTCTATCTTCTTCTGTCTGCACAAAAACACACAAGACAAAAAGATGGTCAAACACTGTTACTGTCTTCAGTTCCCAGATTTCCCACAGATAGAGAGTGTGTAGAACACATGGTTGTGCACACGAAACATACATCTTTTCCTTTTCATCCAGATAGCGGACCCGTGCAATTTCATATTCCTCCACTAAGTTTGAATACATCCACGCTATATTTTCATCAGAGTCCTGGTCTTTAGCGGAATCACTGAAGATTTCCCTGAAACAGAGATGAAGAATGTTATCAGAAGCAGTATCTTCACTGTGCATAAGCAACATCATACATTAGGGGTGTAACAATACATCGCTTTTTTATATCTCGATATACGATGTAAACGATATGATTCGCGTTATAGAGTTGTTTTATCCAAGGCTCAGCTTACTGTGTTTATAAGGTCTAATTCACCCAGAAATGTAAATCCTGTCATCATCTACTCACCCTCATGTCGTTTCAAACCTGTACGATTTTCATTTAACTTCAAAACACAAATGAAGATCATTTTCAAGAAACCAGAGAAAGATTTCTGTCCCTCCATTTAAAGTCCATTGGTAAAAATAATCAAGTATAAATAATCGAGTGTCTAATCCAAATCCAAGTCTTCTGAAGAGACTCGATGGCTTTATATGATGAACAGATTTACTGTAGTAAACACGGACCTTTAATGCTTGCGTGCTAAAAAAACATGAGAGTGAGTAATATGGGATGATTTTAAACTCAAAATGATTAATAAATGCACACACACTTATCCATGAACTTGGTAAATGTTGCAGACACGTTTTACTATCCACAAACAAATGCCTTTTAACTTGTGTGCAAAATACAGAATTACATGAATATGCAGCGATTTGTACAAATAGAGACTTGTTGTGAATCCAAAACTTCGATAAGTGTGTGCAATTATTAATCATTTTGAGTCTAAAATCATCCCATAGAGTAAATGCAGAACCAAACATTTACAGTTTGAGAATAGTCATTTTGATATGCTTTCTTGTAGAGCTTAGATCAGGCTCAAAAAAAATCAAGCCCGACCCGAGCCTGTGCACGTTGTGTCCGAGCCCGGCCCGACACATTAACTATAATTATGAACCTGATTTAAACCCGAGCATTTTTTAATACGTGGGCGTTCTGATGAGAACGAGCCTGTAATGAGTGAAGCGGACCGGTGATGTTCAGCTCAATGCCAGCGCTTCACTCATTAGGGCTGAAACGATTAGTCGACATTGTCAACAAATATCTTTGTTGTCGAGTACTCGTTTGATCTCATGTGACCTAATGAAAGGGCCTGCTATATCGCGATTTGACCGCTAGGGCGCTGTAGCGCTAGAGGGTAATGCAGCCCTTACAAACTGCTGCCAAGAGATGTTTACATTCAAACATCTTTTTTTTTTTTTGTCTGTAATGCAGCTAATTTTAGTTTATTATTATTTATTTTTTCAATTGAAAGAGAACAGAATATTTAAACAATGCTTAGAGAGCATTTGTGTGTGATTTGAGTTCTGAGAACTTGGCTCAAAGTTAATTAAAACATCCATTTCAAAAGTTGAAGTGACTTTCTTTTTTATATATTATAGTTAGAATATGTATAACTCAATGTTTTAACTAATTGAAAAAGCTGAATAATCAGTAAAAATTTACTGATTAGTCGTTGATGTCAATGAAAATAATCAATGATTAGTTGATTAATCGTTCTAATAATCGTTAGATTAATCGATTATTAAAATAATCGTTTGTTGCAGCCCTACCACTGATGAACCCTCACCGGTCAAACAACGCTCGCTCAAATCCCTCAGACGTGACATTTATCTGTACTGTAGCCTACTATACTTATTGTAGCCATTACACCATTTATTTTGCTTTAAATTTATGTTTAAATATTATAATGTTATTATGAAAAGTGCAAAGATGCGAGTGGGTCAGAAATGATGTTTTGTAGAAAGCCTTTCTTTAAAGTGAATTTCGTTTAGTTTAAATTGTGTCTTAATTTTAATCAATGTTTCCTCAGCCAATTGCCTGGATTTAATAAATAAGAAGCAAATCGTCTATAGCAGACAGCAATCGTGACATGGAGGCGCAGGAGCGATCACGATTGCTCTTGAACATGTCTCATAAATAAACCCAAACTCAGCCTCACAGACATGAGAAATATGGGTATAAAACGCTTGAAGTGTCCACTTTTAAACAAAACAATTCGTAACGAAAATAAATATTTAATCATAGCGCAGTGTTCCTGCGAGCAGCTCATTGGAGCTCATTCCTGCGAGCATGACATTACTACATGAACCACTATATGTAGTGTTGAATATAATACATAGTAATGCAATGGGGGAATATTTGTTTGTCCTAATAATAATATAATAACAATAATATTATTTAAATAGTAATTTTAAAAAACATCTCTTCTTTATTTATATCTCTATAAATATTTCATCGTGAGTTCAGTCTCAGGCGTTTGCATGGAATCGTGACACGAGTGCATCGTTACAGCGTTATACATATGCAAAACATCCACTGTGCACATTGGCACGAGAGTACTGACCTTTTCAACGCTTTAAGATATTCCGTGTCTCCAAGTGTTCTGGTCCAATCCTGATTTCTGAAACTTGACGAAATAAAAAAAACAATAAATTAGTGTCTGGCAACCAAAACTGAAACAAATTAACATGTAAAAGTACTTACGCTTGTTTGGCCTTCGGGTCAACCGTCTTTATTTTCGGTGTTTTCTGAGATATACGACTGGCCTTTTCCGGGCGGTTATAATTAAATCCTGTGTAAAAATTTTTGTCTGCAGTTCCTGTGACTCTATTCATCTGGAAAAAGTCCCGAATCTGGAGGGAGAATTACAAAAACATCAGCTCGTGTGTTGCATTTTATCACACATTGCTGTGTGCTGACTTTACTGAACCTTATTTTCATTTTAAAATCATATCAAAAATAAATACGGATTCTTTCAAGATTGGCAGAATTATTTGTGCATTATTCACCATTTCCAGCTGTATCAGGGGGTCCGTAATCTCCTGGTGTCTAGATTTCATGACCGTTACAAACATCTCCTGGACCCAATTCTTGAGAATATAAAGTTGTTGACTCTGTTGCAGGTCTCCAGCATCCTTTTCCTGTAGAACACATGAATAGTCAGTGATCTTAAGAGACAGAACTGTACAGAAGACATCAGTGTGTCTTTTTGTCTATGTAAATGTATACGTGTATTTACCAATTCTCTTAAGATTGACGATAACCGCAGCTTCTTTGTCTCTTGTTCATCTACCATAGACTGTAAAACTGTGTTTTCGTAAGAAATGTCTTTGAGGACAGACATCATTCCCTGCAACTCCTTCTTCATTTCTTCCATCTGATTTAAAATATTATTATGTATGCTAAGAAAATTTATACTCCTTGAAACCATTCTTTTAGGCAGATCGATACTGTCTTCTTCTTCGTCCTCTTCCTTTTTCATTTCCGATAAATACTTCTGAGAAAGAACAAGAGAGAAAGGTTAGAAGAGAACATATGCTACACACAAATGAAAACCTAATGCACACAATTTAGATATATTTCATATGTGACCCCGGAGCATAACACCAGTCCTGCGTCTCACGGGGATATTTGTGGCAATAGCCAACACTTCATTGAATGGGTCAAAATAGTTTTTTTCCTTTTACGCTAAAAAATCATTAAGATATTAAGATCATGTTCCATGAAGATATTTTGTACATTTCCTACCGTAAATATATCACAAATGTATTATTAGTAGTAATATGCATTGCTAAGGACTTCATTTGAACAGCTTTAAAGGAGATTTTCTCAATATTTAGATTATTTTGCACCCTCAGATTTTCAAGTGGTTGTATCTCGGCCAAATATTGTCCTATCCTAACAAACCATACATCAGTGGAAAGAGTATTATTTTTTAAATTTCATTATGACTGGTTTTATGGTCCAGGGGTGACATTAGGGCTGAAAAAAATTCCTCAAACTTTCGGATTCAGCTCATCTCAAGATCAGAGACTGCAAAGCGAGAGAGAGCGGCATCAGCACTGGTGATATCATTTAGTCTCGCTATTTTTAAATGAAGGCAGCTGAGCTTCAGGATGCGACGCTGAGCATTTAAGCTTCATTTGCGGCAGTTCGTGCGTCAGCTCAAGAGATACGAGCAACTCGAAACACATGAACAGCATGAATGGAGTTTGCACACGCATCACCGTCATTGTGATGTGTAAGTGAAATGTTTAATGGGACTTTATATTGGCCTACTTGATATCACCGAAATTCACCATTAAAGGTGTCATGAACTGGCTTTTTACATTTTTTTATACTGTTGTCTGAGGTCAACTTATGACGTTTGCGTGGTTTTTACATTCGGAAACATCATAATGAATAAGTAATAGGCTATTTTCTGTAGAGATGCACCGATTAATCGGAATTGGCCAATTTTCTGCATCAGTCTCACGTGTCTCCGATTTTGAGCCGATCCGTCTACATGCGGCTGTGAGCACGAGCGCGTCCGAGATGTTGACGTCAGAGCCACACTCACGCTCACAGCCGCATGCAAACACTAGAAGACACTAATTATGCCATTTGTAAAACTTGTAAAGTTCAAATAAACCGCGGGGGAACCACCAGGAAAGCGCACAACACAACAAACCTAATTAGACACTTAAAACTCCATCATCCCGCGGAACTGCCCAGTTTGAAGAAGGTAACGTTAGTAAAGGTCAAACGGCTAAAGCTGGCCAGAGCTCAGAGCCAGCCACAGTCTGCAGCCTCTCCTATCTTTCCTTGGTATCCACAAGTTTCCTACGCCCCATGAAGCCTTGCGTCAAAAGGTTCTTCCGGTTCGAAGTAAACAAACGGGACTTTATGCATTTCCATCGTAGTTTATGTGCACGTTTTCGTATCGGATATAAAATGTATCCGACTCAAACTAGCGCATACATTTGTATGTGCATTTATAGAATACCCATAATGCACTGT
This sequence comes from Romanogobio albipinnatus, assembly GCA_023566225.1. Lineage (NCBI taxonomy): Eukaryota > Metazoa > Chordata > Actinopteri > Cypriniformes > Gobionidae > Romanogobio > Romanogobio albipinnatus. Next base: position 3,177,121 of record CM042249.1, on the reverse strand, counting down.
GAGAGTCGCGCCGTGCATTGAATGAATGAATTCCCGCGTTTCGCCAGGACATGGCATCGACTCACACACTTTTTGAGACCAATGATATTGGACCCACTCACTTTTATCGTCTCTAATTGAGCACGTCTGTTTACATACACTGATTAAACGTGTTAGAAGCTTTATTTTCACTTTTCGAATATTTGCTTCATTTTCATTGAAAATAAATGCCTTTCCGATCTGATATGTGATGGGAAAAAGGATCAGAGCGAGTTTGGCAAAAGGCAGATTCGAACCTCTGATTAATTTGCGTCAAATCTTGTTGCCATGTGTCTTACCCCTACACCATCGCTGCTGACAAAGATTGAGTTTTGTCTGCCTCAACCAGACGTTTAAACAAGCCGATATATTTAAATATATTTATTGTAAATTGCATCTACTCCAGTAAAGTGTTTCTGTTAAAGGACCCACCCACATTTTTTTGCTTCTGACGCCCATACAGCATAAATAGTAGCCTACTATATAGTATGAAATGTATACTATAAAATTTGTACATACAAATATGAAGTCTTTATTTTTTTAATTAAATGCTTATTAGTTACTTTATTATTCATTACCCTTTCCAAGTAAGTTCACTGCCACACAAGTAAAGAGTTATAGGGTTAACTTTAAGCTTGTTGGCTTGTTTTTGGAGTAGTGGAGTAATGGAGAATGAGGGTACATAGGGCGACTCGGACAGCGGTAAGGTCATTAATTCAGGGTGCGACTCTCACAGTGCATTGAGAGTACACCGTCTGGTTGAGAGTGAGAGCGATTCAAAAGCATAAGGAGTTGTTTGTCGTTTGCTCTCGAAACGCTCTCGCGGGACTTTGCTGTCATACGCCGATCGGGCATCGAACAAGCATATTCTCCAGCGCGTACATCTACTGTACACTCGTTATTGCGGTGCATTGTGGGATTGAATGAGTGCACTCAAAAACGTCCACTATTGTTTCGGACACCACTACAAATGGATGTTCACTCAAACAGTGCCCTATTTAAGGGTATGGGGGCGATTTAGAACACAGCCATAGCCTCTCCACTAACTAGCACACAAAAAACATTGGAATAATACTTCCGCCGCCTCACCGGAAGTTGTACGTTCTTTTTTACAGTAGCGCCCCCCGGAAACAGGTGGATAAGCAGCGAAAAGACCAAAGCAATTACAAAGAAATGATGGACTTCATGGCGCTGGATGACCTGCCAAACGCATAAACCGTCACTTCATGAGAATTTACCGTTTCATTTGAGAGAACTGTCATATCATGAACACAGACACTCAAGGGCCACGGCAACCCGTCAAAATAAAAGTTTGGTTTTAAAAAAATTTAATTGACAGAATATATTAGGCTACTGTTGTAGCCGACTGTAGATTTAGCGCCGGCTTATCTTTTTGTTTATAAACAACTTTTTTTTATTACTTTTAAACAGCATACAGCCTTTAAATGTTTATGTATTATTTACTTATAATGATTATCATAAATAATAAACTTAATACATTTAATAAACAAATTTGAATGGTTAAATAAATTTAAAAATTATATATATATATATATATATATTAGAGATGCCACAATTCTCAATATAATATTGAACCGTTCGGTACGGCATTCACGGTTCAGTACGGGCTTGTGAATTGCGTTTTTTTTTCGGTTTTGCATTTAATTAATTCTTTTTCTACAAATTCTATAATTTGCCTCCATCCCAATATACTGAACGTGACATACATTCACATCACACGTTAGTGGTAGAGTTATACTCACGGAACACTTATAGTTATTCACAATCACGAAAGTTCATTTGCATGCGTTTTAAAGATTTGCCGGCTCATTCGCATGCGCGGTTTTAACATGCGCTTTTCCGAGCGCGCGCACTAAACGCCTGTCAAACACGTGATTATTGAACTAAGTAGTCGTCTTACTGCACTAATACTGTCAAATACACACAAGGTTAACATAAACACTGTAAGTTATGTCTAAAGTGAAAGTAAACCGGTGTGTGTCTGTATATTAGATGCGTGCAGGTCTTAAATTGACAGCAGCGCAGCCTATAGTGAACACGCTGTCCTTAAAGGGACAGTTCACCTCTAAAATTATGTCATTATTTACTCACTCTAATATTGTTCCAAACCTGTATTCATTTCTCGATGACAGAATTTTCATTTTTGTATGAACTATCCCTTTAATGTTAATACAACAACAAAAGTCAAAGAGAAAATCCCTCACTGCTCTCGACTGAAGAACTAATACAGTAGCTTTAATAAGAATCAATGTATATTTTATACTGAAGTCTATGTGGTGTTTTATTTTTACATTTATTCATTCCATTTCATACTTAAATGCTGCTGTACAGCTCTGAACTGCCAGTGTAAATCTATATATATATATTTATTTTATATTATACAATACACTAGGAATGTGTTTTTTTTTAAGTAAAGTTTTAAGGTTAAGTAAGGTTTTTCAAGTCTTTTAAGTAAAAGAAAGAAAGAGTATTGCAATAAAAAATAGTATTTTTTCTCCTTAACCTCTTGCTGTTCCTGTCGCCTAAAAATTGAATAGCAAAAAAACTGATGTGACAAGCCATCAGAACCGAACCGAACCGAAAACCATGGTTAAAAACCGAGGTATGTATTGAACCGTGGACTAACTGTATTGTTGCATCCCTAATATATATAAATATATATAAAACATTTAGCTGTGGTACCGAAATTGGTACCGACTACTGGAATTTTGGTACCGTGACATCCCTAGTTTATTACCCAAATTACTGAACTATTATTTGTAGGAGTATTGTACACTACAGGTTTGTTCTTTTGTACTTTAGTAAAAAAGAAAAAAAGGTCAATTTATAATGTTTTGTTTCATAAAGCAACTGATTTTCAGTTATTTGTTATTTCTACTTCTTTCCAGGCACAGAACACTTATTTTTTGAGAGCTGTTTAAGTGAGAGAAGATCCTGATGTAATGTTTAATAATTTATTTTAGAATAAGAAAAAGTGGATATTTGTTTGTATATGCTGTCAATTATAGTTCTTAGAAATAAAATCGGAATCTGCAAAAATCGGTATCGGCCGATCTCATTAACAAAAAAATCGGCCAAGAAAATTGCAATCAGTGCATCTCTAATTTTCTGCCCTGGTTTTGAGGCTCTCTGAAGAAACGGTCGGTTTTGATGGGCGTGCCGCACTGAAGACTTGGAAGTAAACACCCACGGCTAGGATTGGATAAGATTAGCATATTTAATGAGCATCAGCTCCTCTCAGTACATGTGGGGATTGTTTTGAAAGCGTCTGGGGAAACGTTCACACGACTCGCGAAATATCTTTATCAAACAAACACAATGATTCATCTCTCATCCACCCGCGGTTGACTGGAATGTTGTCGCCCGATCAGTGAATATAACGTGAACCCTACACACACACGCGCGTGCACGCAAGAAAGGAATGTTATTTCACTATTTAAGATAGCCCGTCGGCAGGCTGAAAAACACATAGCCCCGGGGACATTGGGCTTTTAAAAAAGTCAAGTCCGAGCCCTGGCCCATAACGTTACAAGTCCGAGGCTGATCCCGAATGAACCAATAACACCTTCTCCAGCCTGTGACCGCGTGCTGAGGTATGTAATCAATAGATATCAAACGATCGGTAACAATGCAATACTAACACATATAAAAACATGTTTTACTCACATTAGTGTGTTGCACCGTTCCTGTCGGCTCCAATATAGAAGCACAGCATTGTGTTTTAATCTCAGTATGTCTGCAAATCCAGTCTCGACCTGTGTCTTGTTTACAATCGATTGATTGTCTTACACACGTGAGCTGGAACCGGCATGATTATTGCTCGGTAGCGCGACCCGTTTAGCTCCACGAGTCGGTGGACGGGCCTGGGGCAGCGCTTCTGCATTCTAGGACGTCAATGGTCGACATATTCTGAGATCTCGCTTTTCTCTCGCTTTTCTTTGACTAACAAGGACGTTTTCAGCTCAGAAACTTACAGGATATTCTAATATCACGATGAACTTTTATATATCAAAGGCTCAAGGGAAAACTGATTTCTCAATTCATCACCCCTTTAAAATGTTCTCAAAGCTAAGCGCACAAATAGCAGAACGAGCTGAAACTGTTTTGATCAGGAAAGTTCCAGATCAGCTCGTCTAGGCTGTCATTTTCTCAAAGGCAGAGAAAGACAGCCAGAACTCGGTTTACACCCATCAAAATTTCTAGCCACTTGGGGACAATATTCAGGCTAGGGGAACTCATATTAATGTTGAAAAACCTCATAAAATAAAATTTTCATGCCATGGGACATTTAAGGTTTTTTTAAGACTCACAGAAGCCCTGAACATTTGAACGCAGGCTTAATGTTAATAATGACCCATGATGGTTGAAAAACACATTCAATAGTATGATAGCCTTCTTACCTTCTTCGCCAAAAATCTGTCTTGCGTGTTTCTCTGTTTCTCTGTTTCTCTGTTTCTTTGCGGTGGTTGTGTCCGCAGTCCACGTGTGCCTGTGGCGCTTATAGGTGCTCTGGCACCTAAAACCTGAACATATGAACACAGGATTAATATTAATAATGACCCATGATGGTTGGTAAGTTTTATTTAGCAAGATTTTAAACACTGAAATAATAGATGGAAAACTCAAATTACAGGCAATTTAGGCAATTTACCATAGGAAACATATGGTTTTTAACAGTTATAGCGCCACCTATGGTCCGATCTATATAAAGCTTTGCATGCTTGTTAAGGATCTAATGTCACACATGCCCACCAATTTTCGTGAAGTTTTGAGTTTTCCCTTAGAATTTACGAAAAACCAGGGACTAGTTCGCAAAAGTAGGTTTTGGACAAAATTCGACATAGCAGAAAATTTTCCCTGCCTAAATCAAAATCGGAATTCAGTATTTCATGCTTGAACCCCTAATAATGACCCATGATGGTTGAGAAAACACATTCAATAGTATGATCGCCTTCTTACCTTCTTCGCTGAAAAATCATCCATTTTAGGTTTCGATGGAAGTAGCCACAGTCCAGGTGTGCCTGTGGCGATCATAGGTGCTCTGGCACCTAAAACCTGAATATATGAACACAGGATTAATATTAATAATGACCCATGATGGCTGAGTAAACACATTCAATACACCCTTTTCACAGACTGTGATGACGCGCTTTTAACGGTCATCAATATCGTAAATCCTGCAACGGTTTTTGTATTTTCTTTTCTTTTATAGGGTAAACGCACCTATTAGGCTCACCAAAATCTACAATGAGACATTTTAGTGCACAGCGTATTTGAGTACAAGAAGTTACGTTAAAATAAAATATTTATCTCTCACACAATCATATTAATGTTATTTTAAATGGCAAAAGCATTAAGATGTACATCATTAAATGCAAAAAGCCAAACATGTTTATACCCTTTACAACCCTGATGCCATTAAGCTCACAACGTGTATTTTGGGGGGAAATTCTTGTCTATTATAAACAATATTTTAGCTTTAGCTTAGTTTCTGGCTCTTATATGGAGTTATACAGCATATAAACGAAGGAGAAAAAGTTAAAATCTGATGCTGCACAAAAACTAACAATGCATCAAAGCCAATGTTGTTACTAATCTTTCACAGGTCCAAGACAAAGATATCCAGGGCACAATCACTTACAGTCATTTTGTGTGTTTTATCCCCCAAATCAGTGACATCTTTATGAACTTAGCAAGCTTAAAAATCCTGGATTTTTAAAACATTTAGTAAGGGTAGTATGATAGCCTTCTTACCTTCACATTGCTCACTGGGCTGAGATCGGGAGGTGGTTGTGGTTGCAGTAAAGGCTCTTGTAGTTCGCTCTGAGCCGGACTGGCAATCAGGGGCCTGAGTTTGCTTCGAAATTTACTGCGGTACATGATCAAAAATAAATCCGAGCTGGGATGTGAAATCAATCAAACTGTCTTCGTGCAAAGATTTGGAATCTAAAACTGATAACTGCTGGTCCAAATGGCAAACAAAAATGCTGATTCACAATAAAATACTGATTCACAATTAAATGCTGATTCACAATAAAATGCTGATGTTAAGTCGTGGTTTAAGTCGTGGTTTAAAAGGCAAATTGATCAAGAGCTGTAGGCAGAAGATGCATAAAGTCTGATAATGCAATCAAGAACAAAAGTTGTGAAAGCCTTTAAGCTTCTCCCACTGTGATGTCACAAATGGCACGCGTTGGGCTGCAGCCCCGGGTGATTGTTTTGATTTAAAAACGGTTAAAGATCCCCATAAAGATAAACACTGCTGCCTAAACTACAAGCTAAAAGTGTGTACTCTTTAGTGAGTGTGTGTAGCAGGAGAGTAAGCTCGCTTTGGGACATAGACTGTACTTCATGTTTAACTCTGTCACCTGTCAATCATCTCGCCACCGTTAAAATCCTCCACATTCAATTGAGTTTCACGTTGATCTGCATCTTTGGGTGTTTATTGAGAGACAATTTGATGTATTTAAAAGTTGATGGTCAAACGTGTCATTACAAAAGTTCTCAGATTAAATATAAATGTGGATAACGTTAAATAAATATCATTTCGTTAGGTTACTGATAATTATTCACTCACACTCCTTCAACAGTCGGACTCGCGCATCTTTGCCATGTATGTAGTTTTTTGACACCTTTTTATCCGCGTTTGTAGTTCTAATCGAGGCAATATCAGCCGTTAGAGTGTGAAATAGTAGACCATCCGGGTATCTTTGGAATATTTCAACATACTACGATTTGGGACGTACTAATTCTATGTTCAAATATTATTTATAGGATAGGAACGGGGAAATGAAGCCTCGTGAAGCAGCTGAGGGGCTTTCCCCTGACTGTTCCGGGAAAAGAGTCAAAGCTTCGAGAGTGTAGAGAACAGCGCCATCTGGAGCTTATTTACAACAAAGCAGCCAAAGCCTGTGGAAGAAGCTCTGTCAGATGAAGCAAACACAACACACTCCATCGTTTCTCTGTCAGATGAAGCAACCACAACACACTCCATCGTTTCTCTGTCAGATGAAGCAACCACAACACACTCCATCGTTTCTCTGTCAGATGAAGCAACCACAACACACTCCATCGTTTCTCTGTCAGATGAAGCAACCACAACAACACACTCCATCGTTTCACTGTCAGATGAAGCAAACACAACACACTCCATCGTTTCAGTGCTGTGTGTACAAATACAAGCCTTACACGTTTGTGCTTATAATGTGTCCATTAAATAATTAATATTTATTTACACACAGTGAATAAGGACATTGTGTGATAGGATCATCTGTAATTAAATGTGCTTATGACATTGGCAGTGATGTGCTTGTGTAACTGTAGTAATGACAGTAAGGTGATACATTTTTTATTATTTTTATTAAGAAATAAAAGCTGTTTAAAGGTGTTGGGGCTGAGTCTATTTCTCCTCTTAGACAGTAGTTCCCCAGCCTAGGGGTACAAAGAAACTGTAATGCCATTGTATATATAGATGGGGGTAGACATGTTTCTGCATTCTCCAGTGCTCAAGAGGGTCTTCAGCTCTTTGTATGTTTGTCTCTGTAAGATATCTATCCACTTCAGCGATCGCTTCAGAAGTGGCATTTGAGCTTTGTTTGTGCTGGTCTACAGCACTGTCCAACAGGAACCAAAGGTTTCCACCTAAGAAGTGTGAGGAGAAAAATATTTGGGAATGACCGTACATGTACATTGACTGAATATAACACACATCAACGGTCAACAATTATAAAATTCAATAATAATAAATAAATACTTGAGCTTGGTGTGGGCTGTTGGGTTGATGATGGTGCTTGATGATGTGGATGGTGTTTCTTCCTCAGCCCTGATGACATTGCCCCATTCTGCCTTTAGCCGTTTGACAGCCTCTGTCATTTTAGCTTGGTTAACCCTTAAATGCTTGACTGTTTCGCCAAACATTCGTACATATACGGGTCGTTAGCGACCCGGATCTATATCTAACATGGATAGATCTATACCTGTCGCAATAATATATAAAACTCTTGATATTAGAGTAACAATTACAGAAGAATAAAATAAAACATATTTCGTTACCTTTTGGAGCTTGGAAGGGTTTAGTTTGAGCAGATGTTTTATCCCATCATCACTGTCCTCGTCAGAGCTAATTTCCCTGTACATTCAGCATCTGCCTCATATTCATGATCTCACCCATACTCTCAAAACTCAATTTCAACGTCTTGAAAATAAATATTTTGATCACGCGGTGGCTTCCTTCACCAGATCCATCATCAAATGACAGTGACACTAATATTTTATTGTGTTCAGTACTTGCTCTGCAGTAAATCGCTCAGCCATTTCAAGTGTTGCAGATTATAATTATTATTGTTTCATTTTCATTGTGAATTGCAGTTATTTCGTCATTATAGATTCATTTATTATTGTGCAGGGGAAAAAAAAGTACAGTCTTATGTGGCGTTCACACTGGACGCGATTCGCGTGAATAATTCGCGCTGATCGCGCGAAGATGGACGCTTGAACATTTTGAGTTTACTCGCTTCATTCGCACGTGAAATTCGCGTGTGACAACTACACAACAGACGCGAATTCGCGTCAAGGGAGAGGCTTCTGCCCTATATGAGCCTATATGAGCCTATATGAGCCAGTTCGTCTTTTTTGTAAAAAATACTACTATTAATGTGTGACAAAACGTAGTTTAAAGACTTTTTCAGGCGATAATATAGTTGTTTAAAGCTCAAATCTGTGGTTAATTTATAAAAAGAGCCTATTTGAGCATTTTATCTGGCATTTTCGGAGTTGTGAGATCCAGGGGATCAGTGACATTCCACGCTCGTTTACCCGCCGAGACCCGCCTTTCCTCGGCTAGTCCTTCTCACATTTGCCGCTGGCTCTGGCTCTTTTTTTCTGCTCCTGTCTCGTTGTGAAATGGCTCACTTGGCTCACAATGGCTCACAATAACTCACTTTCTTCCTAGCAAGATCCTTTTTATTCCTTTATTCCTTTTATTCCTGTTCCTGTAGTGATAGGATGATGAATCACACAGCTCCGGGTATCCACATACGGCCATGATTATCTTGTCCTCCATTGTTGTTCGGATTTCTGCCTCCGCTTGTAAATGCGTCACTACTAGAGCAAGCTCGTGATTGGTTAACGCGGCGCGAAATATCCGCCAAAGTTCAGATTTTTCAACTTGAGCGATTCGCGCGAATCGCACGTTGAAAACGCTGAATTCGCGTCATTTGCGCCGCCTAAATCGCGCGAACCGCGCAAATCTCGCCGCCTCATTCGCGCGAATCGCGCCGCAGAATGCCATTTCGCGTCTCTGCATTGACTTAACATGTAAATCACTCGTGCGAATCGCGTCCGGTGTGAACGCACCATTACACATCTCGGGTCGTTAGCGACCCTATACAATTTTGACAAAAAACTAGTGGAAAAACAGGCATTCAATTATAATTTTATAATTTTTTTCTTGTTATATTGTTTAAAATGGATTGATTGAGGAATACTACGAAGGTTGATGTCTAACTTTAAAAAATGAATGAGGAGGAGGGTAGTGAATGACGTCTTGGGTCGCTAAAGACCCAAGGTATGCGTTTAAGGGTTAACCCTCTAGGCGCCACGGTCGAGTTTACTCGACAAGATGCGGCACTGTAGCCTGGTTAAAACCAGACCATTCTCAGTAGTAACTGAGTTATGGTCTGGCAAAGCTTCATAGACAAATCATTTCCAAAGGGGTGTAACCAACGGGCGTCGCTCAAATCGCTTCAAGGACAAGCCACAGAACTGAACTCGAAAACATCTTAAGTTATGGCTAACATTCACATTCACACAACACAAGCTCACACAACACAGGACTCTTCAGACTCTTACTCGCATCATACAAACCTCACCCCTATCCCTGCCCCCGTCCAACCGTCTGCCCCTCCCTTTCCTCCTTCCTATCTCCCTTACTCAGTCCCAACAAAAAATTCTATCACATGACCACGTGTACTGTGTTATGTATGTTATGTTATGTTTTGCATGTATGCTTTGCAATCTGCATTTCTTTTTTTCTGGAGAGCGTGTGGTGGCGCTTTAAATAGCTGCGGCTCGGAGGCTTGCTCCAAACTCATTTAGTTGCATTGTACTTGTACATGTGTAATGACAATAAACTTGAATCTAATCTAATCTAAATGCCTCTCGCCGCAATTGGATAGACCTAAACCCAATCAGAGCGACGAAGGAGATGACGTATACAGAGCGCAGAGAAACATCTCAGACTCTGGCCGTCTCAATATGCGTTCTTGTCTGTACTTGTGTTCTCAAATAGGAAATGTCCCCGGTTTCCATTTCAGAAATCTGGTCACCTTACCTAAACCACATATTAATGTTTAATATATAATTTTTTTTAAATGTAAACGAAAAGAGGCAGGGTGTTTTATACTTTGTTCTATTATAAATATATAAGATAATCAATGTAGGCCTAGCTACACGTTGCCTGAACCACATTCGTGTGGCTATTATGTTTAAGAATTTTTATTTTTTATTTTTATGAAATGAGGCAGTGGTGTTTTATGACATATTTCATACGCAAACTTCTGACTTGCCAAGTTTGACTCCGGAGAACGAACTCCCGAGGACGGGAGGACACTAGTCCGCCTACTCTGTTAATGGACAAGCAGCGTTCTTGACAGTATCACTCAGTATATATTTGTATATTTTAGGCTACAATAAAACGAAATATATGATAAAACACCACACTACCTCTTTTCATTTTCATAAAAAAAAAATATTAAACATATTATAGCCACACAAATGTAGCGCAGGCAATGCATATGATCTTCAATGCATGTTTATAACAAAATGAAATATAAAAAACCCGGCCTCTTTTCGTTTACATTTTTAAAAAAACACACACATTATTGTGTGCATAATATAGGCTATGATTATCACTGTAATAAATGAAATATGACATAAAACACAACCCAGTCTCTTTTTGTTAAATGTCAGTTTATATGTGATCAATAGCAATTATAAAAGTATAAGTAAAAGGTATAAGAAGCTATACAATAAATAAAGCAATTCAGTCAAAGTCAGCGCTAGGAGACTACAACGGTAAAGTTTATAAAAGATATAAAGTTATGAAACTTCACTTTGCCCTCAGACAAAACGATCTGTCAGGGAACAAATTATAGATTAATGAGAGCAAAGATCAGCCGTTAGATCTACACCAGATGAATCATATCTTATGTTTAACCACCACAGAGACATCAGAGCCAGCGGCAGACGGCAGAAGGACTGGCCGAGGAAAGGCTGCTCTCGGTGGGGTTAATGAGCGATTGAGCGCCGCTGATCCACTGGATCTCACAACTCTGAAAACAGCAGATCAAATTTTCAAAAAGGTGCTCTCTTTATAAATAAACCACAGATTTGAGCTTTAAACAACTACATTCTCGTCTGAAAAGTTTTTTCTTTTTTTTTCTGAATTTTGTGAAACATTAACACTATCATAGGGCTCTTGCTAAGACCCATTCGTTTAGCCATCAAAGGTCCAAGCTGGTATCAGACTTTTGCCGAATCCAGTCGGTAAGACAGCGATAACATCTTTTTTAGATATGAAGGCTTCGAGTGTTGTTCTTTGCTCGGGTTTTAAAGAAAAGGAAAAGTTTAAATCGCTTAAAACAGACACGATAGCTGATTCAAACAAGTGATGCTCCACGGTGGCAAATCTGCTTCAACGCCGCTGCGCTGTCGTCATCGTGTAAAGCCCGCCCCAACGTTTCTGATTGGTGCCTCGATTTCTAGGCATTAGAAATGGGCTTGAATGGGCTCTTTGCCAGACAACTTGCAGAGCAAATCTAAATTTGCCGGAAGTTGTCTGGGTTTTCCCAGGCTAGCGGCACTGAATAAAACGGCCGATTTAGTCAAATAGGGTGTCAAATTTCGTTTGACCTCCCCTCCACTAGATGTCAGACATGTCATACTTCATCCCCGACACAAAAAAAACGTCATGCTTCTTTACAAAATCTTCGAGCAAGAGCGCATTGAATTGGCTTTATGCACAGCTGCACTACTTCCTGAACTTCAGCCAGCTCCTTTGTTTCCTGTCTGCCATTATTGGACAAACTGATTAATCCAGGTGTGCCTGATTATTGTTGTTGTGACTACAGAGGTCAGGCACACCTGGATTAATCAGTTTGTCCAATAATGGCAGACAGGAAACAAAGGAGCTGGCTGAAGTTCAGGAAGTAGTGCAGCTGTGCATAAAGCCAATCAGTGCAAACAAACGTGGGGCTAGTGTGTGAGTGAGCCATTTTATCAGAGCAATATTGTCAATGTCAGCGAGTATTTGCATTAGATTATTATTATTATTTTCTAATGGCATCAATAAAGCTTACCCACAATGAAGTGTTGGGTCTTCTATTCGCGGACCCTGATTCTGAAGGGGAATATCTGCCGTGATTCTGAAAGTGAAAGTATAGCCCTACACCAAGCACAAACGGTGAATCCTTTGCCCAATGTCAGTGGTGGGAACACAGTGGTGTTTCCCGGGGTCGGAGTGTTCATCGCGAAGTTAGCAGGTGTAACCCCTCCTGTTCGAACTGCCCGCCCCAAGCGGGACTCGAACCCGGGTCCGCCGGCATGAGAGTCGGACGCTCTAACAAGGAGGCTAAAGGCTGCAACCTCTAGCGTCAGTTGCTAGAGCATCTCTTGAGATCAGAGGAGTGAGCTTTACTCGCACAGCAACTACTAGCTGGCCTCCGTTACACTGGCGTGTTATGCTGGCTTCACACCGCACGCGCAAGCAACTTGGCAGGGCAGGAGTGGTGCGTATGGAGAGCGGGAGCCGTGCACGCCCGTTGTGCATTCACACCTAACCCTAACCGCGGGTCGTGTATTGCAAATACAGTTAGGGGGCAACGTGGAGACTGGGTGGGGAGTCACAATGACAATGACAGTAGTCCGAACTGTGCACACTCGGCAGGCGCGCGCGCATCTGTCTCTCGTCTTGTCTCGCCATCTCACTCATGATCTCTGCCTTGCCGTGGCGAGTGATCTTTTGAACTAAACAGGTCTTGTCTACTTGTGTTTGTGTGTCATATGAATAATATACATGTGCCCCATACATGGAATCAGAGTGCCTACTGTATGTAGTAAATGGAAAGTCTCTACAGCAAAAGGCCAACAATTACATGCATTTGGTTTGTTTCTACCATTTATTAGTAACGATTTACACAGTTTGTTTACTATTATTTACTATTCACCTGAGCATTCAGTATTGTGCAATATAGCATACAGAAGGTGAGGGACATTTTGGGGGGAAAGAAGTGCTCCATTTATCATTTAAACATGTGACTTGTCATGAAAATTCTATAATCTAAGGTGACCACCACCATATGACGTCATAATATGCTAATTAGATGGGAAAATGTAATCCCTACATAAACTTTGGGTCATCCTTAATATTTCTCTAATTTACAGAAAGTCTCTATCTTTTATCACTTTTAAGATGTAGCCTTTTCAAATTAAGATGTCAAAATAGAACGTTTTAGGAAAAAACCTCTGGCGCCTAAAGTGTTAAGGAAACCTAAGGGTTTAGCAGAGTTGCCAGGGTCATTACGCTTAGCGACTCCATATTCCAAATGTGTTCTCTCAGACGCTTGATGAGGTTTTCAGTTCCTTCCTTTGTGATGTCCATGGATAACCTATGAAATACAAAATGATTTACTCTGTGCAAAAATAAATAAAAAAGACATCAGAAATTGCTAATGAGTATTGTAAATAAATACAAATAAATACCCAATTTGCTCAGTCTGTGATGTATGGTGAATCATTTTTAGCAAAGGAATTTGGAGCCAGACACTCGTTTTTCCTCGGACAGCTCTACAGTGGCCAGGTGGAACGGGGCGAGAACCATAGACTGTAAAAAAATATGGATGTAGTGTCGGTGATGTTACTCATATGATTCTGAAGAGCAGTTCTGAAGAGTAAAGTCGGGTCGAGCTGGCCGTCGCCATCTTGGAAGCGCGTCACTCCCAGATAACAGAAAATGGGCAAAGAGGCGGGACGTGGGCGGAGCTGAGATGACGTGATGACCAACAGACAGCAGACAAACGACAATCCACCTGTCACTCAAAGTGGCCACGCCCTTAATTATGCAGGACTTTAAGGCTTTATATAATGTAAACAAATGAGTTATAAAATTATTCCCCCCCTCACAGTCGTCATGAAGGACAACATTAGCCGTACAGAGCAAAAGCACAGTTTGTCCCAGACTGTAAACATGTGTTCTTCTGCTGTAAAGTTGGGCATTTTAACACGAGCTCAATGAGATTCTGCTCCTTCTGGAGTCTGTCTCTAGTGGCCAGTCCATGAACTGCAGTTTAACTCACTTCAGTATCGGCTTCAAGAGAAACTGCGGGAGGTTGCCACTTGGGCGAGAACACAGAATTTGATGTATGGCTTCAACTTCCTGTGCATGAAGTGGTGTTATATCAGTTTTAAGTGAGGCAAGGGATGCTCCCACAGTTTGCCGTTCCTCATGCAGCCGTTGAAGCATGCGTAAAGTGCTGTTCCAACGTGTTTCCACTTCATTCTCCAGTTTAAGAACTGGCCTGTTCATCTCTTGCTGCACCTGTGTCAACCTGTGCTGCTTCGAAAATAGGTGACCTCTTTTTTTGCTTTGTTCCGAATGTCACACAGAGCTGGTAAATGGTAAATGGACTGCATTTATATAGCGCTTTCAACAGACCCATGGCCATCCAAGGTGCTTAACATATTGCCTCACATTCACTCATTCACACACCAATGGCGGTGTCCGCCATGCAAGGCACCATCCAGGTTAGGTGTCTTGCTCATGGACACCTCGACACTTGGTCAGGTGGAACCGGGGATTGAATCACCAACCTTCCGGTTTGTAGACAACCTACATGAACCACTGATTATATAGGAAGGATCAAGGGCATGGATGAGGCCCCTGAAAACCTCATCTGTTTCTCATATGTAACAGAAATGGCAGCTCTTATCAGGTGGGCACCGCGGTGGTCACACCAGTGCAACCTCCAACCAAATTCAGTCGCACCAGCAGGAAAAAAGGTCTAAAAATGCGACCATAGTCGCAGTCTGGAGCCCTGAGTTAGACACGTACGCATCAATAGATATCAAACGATCTGTAACAATGCAATACTATCACATATAAAAAACATGTTTTACTCACATTAGTGTGTTGCTTCATTCGTTCATGTAATCTCATCCTGTCTGCAAATCCAGTCTCTTGTTTACAAACGAATCCGCGGTGAAATGAAGCGAACAGATGCGCAATGTCATCCGCACATGAGCTGGATCTTCATTAAAGTTCATCCATACATTCATAATATTGGAATCTGAATGAAGCTTATGCGGTATTGTCTACTTAGAAATTCGATGCGGTTTAGCTCCATGTAGGCCTGTGTTATGTTTGTGGCACGAGTCAGTGTGCGGGGCTACAGAATCAGGCATTGTTCATCCTATGTTGATGTGGCGCTTCACCACATGTCCGGGACGAGTGGATTTTTTGAAGGGGCAAGTGAAAGAGATTTTTACTTGCCCGACCGGACAAGTGTTTCCAAACACGTTTAGTGGAATTATAACCAAAAAGTTCTATTTTGGTCTCATCTGACCACATGACTTTCTCCCATGACTCCTCTGGATCATCCAAATGGTCATTGGCAAACTTAAGACGGGCCTTGACATGTGCTGGTTTAAGCAGGGGAACCTTCCGTGCCATGCATGATTTCAAACCATGACGTCTTAGTGTATTACCAACAGTAACCTTGGAAACGGTGGTCCCAGCTCTTTTCAGGTCATTGACCAGCTCCTCCCGTGTAGTTCTGGGCTGATTTCTCACCTTTCTTAGGACCTTTTTTCACCAAGCTGCTTGGCAATTTCCCCGTAGCCCTTTCCAGCCTTGTGGAGGTGTACAATTTTGTCTCTAGTGTCTTTGGACAGCTCTTTGGTCTTGGCCATGTTAGTAGTTGGATTCTTACTGATTGTATGGGGTGGACAGGTGTCTTTATGCAGCTAACGACCTCAAACAGGTGCATCTAATTTAGGATAATAAATGGAGTGGAGGTGGACATTTTAAAGGCAGACTTACAGGTCTTTGAGGGTCAGAATTCTAGCTGATAGACAGGTGTTCAAATACTTATTTGCAGCTGTATCATACAAAAATAGTTAAAAAATCATATATTGTGATTTCTGGATTTTTTTTTAGATTATGTCTCTCACAGTGGACATGCACCTACGATGACAATTTCAGACCCTCCATGATTTCCAAGTGGGAGAACTTGCAAAATAGCAGGGTGTTCAAATACTTATTTTCCTCACTGTATATATATTTTTTCAAAAGCCTGAGGGATAAAACGGGAAAGAGGAAAATATAAAGGAGATTTAGGCCACTTTTGCTTGTGGATTAAATGTTTTGCATATAAAATAAAGAAATTAACAACATATTCAAGAGATCACAATTTTGGGTTTTCCCAATAAAACATAACATTTAAAGCTGCACTATGTAAGTTTTCCGTCCGCTAGAGGTCGCCTGTTCAAAACAAAGGCGTAGTTTGATGATGTCACGTTTGATCGCAGACTCTTGGGTCATGTGGTCTTCAGCTCACAGCCGGTGGGAAAGAATCGGGACAGGACTCGGGCAGAAATCATGTTGATGTGATTATTAGCGTTACTGTAGTCTGAAGCAGAGCAGGACCGAGTGTTGTGGAGCTGAGGAACCGCTGGAGCGATTGTTCATAAGATGAACGCAACACACGCCTCGCGAGCAGCGGGACTTTTATTATGCCACAGTCGCCACTTCCGCTCCTCCGCTCATGAGTGTGAGGGAACGCAGCTCTGCTGATCATATTACACACATCTGAGTGTGTGGATGATGGGATGGCGTTACTCTGTGCGTTCTCTCGCCGGCTGCTGTGACACTTGTTCACACTGCAGTGAGAGGAAAGCGCTTCTGCAGAATAAAACCTGACACAGAGGGGAATGCGGATATGATGTCATCGACAGGCCACGCCTTCACACGTCCCGGGTTAAAATAGCATCTCACGATTTACAAATAGTTGTAAACATTTGGGATATTGTAAGTACTCAACTGAACAATATAGGGGAGCGCAGGCACAACCTAACGCGGGGTTAGTTGTAACGCGCATGTTTTAACCCTTTCCACACATGCCAGAATGACGAAACTTAGTGTATTTACTAGTTGCCATATCAACATTATTTAGAGAAAAAAATAGCGCCAAAATTAAAAAATCTCTGGAAGATATTACTGAACATGTATTTAACCATAACAAAAGTACATTTCTTACTTAAGTTTAGTTTTCATCTCTGTTTTTTGTGTTTATTTAAAATAAGACAAATCCGATATTATTGTAATCTTATATCTGTTATTTAACAGTTGAGATGGTTCTTTAACGCTGATCTAACAGCAGAAGACACGAGCCGCGGTTTACATCCCAGTTGTGCAGATGGGGTGTGTGCTAACACTGCGTTACAATGAGCCCCTATTAGAAATATGCCATTATATTCTATACTTTTATGAATTATTTTGAGAAACCATGAGAAAAGGGTGAATAATGACTGAGAGTTAATGTTCAGATATCATTAATAATTATTATGTTTTGAGCTATTCTGTATAGCTGTATACTTATATTTTTAATGATTAAAACATGCCATTATTTTATTTAAAAAAGTTAATAATTGTATTTTGTCAACAAAATATTTTAGTTTGTCTTGTATATATTTTTTATTATATCAGGTAACATTTTAAGCTGTTATTTGGTCATGTTACATTGTGCCCCACCACATGTTACAATGTACCCCACCTACGGGGCATGTTGTCACATTTCACTTCCATTCTTTCAGGGTAAATCAAGAAAAAAGTGTAATAGATGTGTATATTACAAATATATTACAAAAAGTATACACTGTATTAATGAAACAAAACCACATAATTGTACTAGACATGTGTGCAATTAATGTGGGAAAAAATAAATACTCTGAACCTCAAGTGGATTTACACAAACTGAGAAAGTCAAAAAGCGTTAGGTTGTGTCCAGCCCCTGATCAGCGTCCAGAGACTGCTCCAGCCCCTGACCACAGTCCAGAGACGGCTCCAGCCCCAGACCAGCGTCCAGAGACAGCTCCAGCCCCAGACCAGCGTCCAGAGACAGCTCCAGCCCCTGACCACAGTCCAGAGACGGCTCCAGCCCCAGACCAGCGTCCAGAGACAGCTCCAGCCCCCGACCACAGTCCAGAGACGGCTCCAGCCCCAGACCAGCGTCCAGAGACTGCTCCAGCCCCCGACCACAGTCCAGAGACTGCTCCAGCCCCTGACCACAGTCCAGAGACGGCTCCAGCCCCAGACCAGCGTCCAGAGACAGCTCCAGCCCCCGACCAGCGTCCAGAGACAGCTCCAGCCCCCGACCAGCGTCCAGAGACTGCTCCAGCCCCCGACCACAGTCCAGAGACGGCTCCAGCCCCCGACCACAGTCCAGAGACGGCTCCAGCGTCCAGAGACTGCTCCAGCCCCTGATCAGCGTCCAGAGACTGCTCCAGCCCCTGACCACAGTCCAGAGACGGCTCCAGCCCCAGACCAGCGTCCAGAGACAGCTCCAGCCCCCGACCACAGTCCAGAGACGGCTCCAGCCCCAGACCAGCGTCCAGAGACTGCTCCAGCCCCCGACCACAGTCCAGAGACGGCTCCAGCCCCCGACCACAGTCCAGAGACGGCTCCAGCGTCCAGAGACTGCTCCAGAGACTGCTGACCAGTGTCCAGAGACTGCTCCAGAGACTGCTGACCAGTGTCCAGAGACTGCTCCAGCCCCTGACCAGAGTCCAGAGACTGCTCCAGCCACTGATCAGCGTCCAGAGACTGCTCCAGCCCCTGACCAGAGTCCAGAGACTGCTCCAGCCCCTGACCAGAGTCCAGAGACGGCTCCAGCCCCTGACCAGAGTCCAGAGACTGCTCCAGCCACTGACCAGAGTCCAGAGACTGCTCCAGCCCCTGACCAGAGTCCAGAGACGGCTCCAGCCCCTGACCAGCGTCCAGAGACTGCTCCAGCCCCAGACCAGCGTCCAGAGACTGCTCCAGCCCCAGACCAGCGTCCAGAGACAGCTCCAGCCCCTGACCAGCATCCAGAGACTGCTCCAGCCCCTGATCAGCGTCCAGAGACTGCTCCAGCCCCTGACCAGCGTCCAGAGACAGCCCCAGCCCCTGACCAGCGTCCAGAGACAGCTCCAGCCCCTGACCAGCATCCAGAGACTGCTCCAGCCCCCGACCACAGTCCAGAGACGGCTCCAGCCCCTGACCACAGTCCAGAGACGGCTCCAGCGTCCAGAGACTGCTCCAGAGACTGCTGACCAGTGTCCAGAGACAGCTCCAGCCCCTGATCAGCGTCCAGAGACTGCTCCAGCCACTGACCAGCGTCCAGAGACAGCTCCAGCCCCTGACCAGCATTCAGAGACGGCTCCAGCCCCTGACCAGCGTCCAGAGACTGCTCCAGGTCATGTGCCCATAGCTCTGCCCAAGAAAATGTTGACCTCCACTGTTTCAGAAGAGAATCATGATGTGCTGACAGATGAGGCTTATATTGAAATATCTCAGTGCTGTGTGTGATTCATCTATCTTCATACCGCTGTAATGAGCTCCATGTGTTCACACAATGATCGTGAGTGTTATTGATCACAAGTGCAGGAGATTAGAAGTCAGAGGAGAGAGCACAAGGCCCTAGTTAGACCTTGATTAGATGGTTCATGTGTGTTTAATTTGGGTTGGAGCTAAACTCTGCAGGACAGTGGCCCTCCAGGACTGAGTTTGGACACCCCTGTTATAGAGTGAGCTGTTGTTGATTGACCTGTAGGGGGCAATCTAATGCTGTTTCACTTGGCTTAAAAGTATCAAAGAACAACTTGTTGTGCGTGCAAATGTGCCCTGTCCAAATACCCACACCTGTGGTCTCTGCACTTGACCACTTGTCTACTTACATGACGTATTTCCTGTATTTGGCCAAGTGTTCAAGCAGGCATGACGACTGCAAGTGTTTACAGAGCTTTTTTATTTAAATTATCATTATCAGTACTTTGCGTTTTAAAATAATCTTGTTCAGTAGTCGCTAAGTAACAGAAGACATGATTATAAAATTGTGGTGCTTCTAATTAAGTGATA
Source organism: Romanogobio albipinnatus (assembly GCA_023566225.1). Lineage (NCBI taxonomy): Eukaryota > Metazoa > Chordata > Actinopteri > Cypriniformes > Gobionidae > Romanogobio > Romanogobio albipinnatus. Next base: position 3,156,915 of record CM042249.1, on the reverse strand, counting down.
AAAGCAGTTGCAAATGTTGTACAAAATACAAACAACAAATCCGTCTCTCGCAAGTTATTGCATATAAATAAAATTGCCTTGCCTAAAGTCACATAAAAGTCATAATTCTGACAGAGAAAGCAATCATTTTTTATCATAGTATACCATAATTATGATTTAAGTATGTTATAATTTCAACTTTCTCATAATTCAAATTTTATGTCAACTTAATGTCATAATTATGACTCTCGTAATTATGACAATAATAATTCTGACTTACTGTACAATTATGACATACTCAGTAATACATCATAATTATGAGGTTAATTGAAATTATGACACTAAATCATCAAAATGATGACATACCAAGTCATAATTATGAGATAGAAAGTCGAAATTATGACATATTAAGTAATAATTGTGACATTCTAACTTCATAAATTGACATAACTTTGACATATAAAGTTGAAATTATGGCATACTAACATTAAGTCATAATTATAACATTTAAAGTCACATAAAAGTCATAATTCTGAATTTTTAATCTTAGTATGCCATAATTATGATTTATTATCGTCACAATTATTACTAATATGTCATAGTTTCAATTTTTTGTGTCCTAATTATGACAAGAAAAATCTCATCATTTCAACTTTTAAATTTCATAATTAGAACTTAATGTCAGAATTTTGACTGTTTCGTAATTATGACAATAATTATTCTTACTTACTGTACAATTATTACTAGGTAATAAATCATAATTATGAGATTAATTGAAATGAAATTATAGCACTAAGTAATAATTGTGACATTCTAACTTCATAAATTGTCATAACTTTGACATACAAAGTTGAAATTATGACATGCTAACATTAAGTCATAATTATAACACTTAAAGTCACATAGAAGTCATATTTCTGAAATTTGAATCCCAGAATGCCATAATTATGACTTAATATCATCACAATTATTACTTCTGTATGAAAATGTCATAATTTCAACTTTATCTCATAATTATGACGTAGCGTGTCATAAGTGTAAGTTACAATTATGAGATAAAAAGTAAGATCCTTAATGTCGTAATTTCGAGTTCTCATTATTATGACTTAGTGTGTCATAACTGTAAGTCAGAATTATAATTGTCATAATTATGAGAGTCATAATTATTCAATTTAAAAGATTTTAATGATAAAAAGTAAAAAATTATGACATACTTTTTTAATGTCATAATTAGGATAAAGCGTGTTTTCCTCCTCTGTGTTACTGTAGCACTGGTGTTCTTGAGCTCTATCATAATGTGTGCAGAAGCTAATGATTAACAGTAGATCACGTGCTAGAGTTTCTCTCTCGTGTCTTTCGGACTCGGATGATGATGATGGAGAGTCTGAGGCTCACGCGCATGAATCAGTGATAGAAGGAGAGTTGTGTCCTGAAGGATATGATGGTTTGGGGGCTGGAAACAAAGTCTGTCCGGATGTTTGGGGACTCGTGTGCTCTAAGGAACTTATGCGTCTGGAATATTTCCTAATATAATAGACGGACTGGATTCATGAGCAGGTTGGACTGGCGGTAGAGTTGATCTGTAGAGTCACTTTGGAAAGGACGCTCTCCAGACAGGAGCGACGGACAGTAACATGGATAACGCTGAAATGAACCGCGTTCCCAACACTCGTGTGTACCGGAGACGGTGGCTCATTCTGCTCCTCTTCAGCTCATATTCTCTGTGCAACGCGTTCCAGTGGATCCAGTACGGAATCATCAACAACATCTTCATGAAATTCTACAGCGTCTCTTCGTTCGCCATCGACTGGCTGTCCATGGTCTATATGCTGACTTACATCCCCTTCATATTCCCAGTGACATGGCTGTTGGAGAGGAAGGGGCTTCGGGTGATCGCTCTGTGCGCAGCCTCCATCAACTGCGCGGGGACCTGGATCAAAGTGGCCAGCGTTCAGCCCAGTCTCTTCTGGGTCACTATGCTCGGACAGTTCACCTGTTCCTTTGCTCAGGTGTTCATTCTAGGCATGCCGTCTCAGGTGGCGTCCGTGTGGTTCGGCTCTGATGAAGTGTCCACCGCCTGCGCCATCGGCGTGTTTGGAAACCAGGTGCGTAAAAGCGCACGAAGACACAAGACAATAGGGGATAGGGAACTATCAGATGGTGCACTATATAGGGGATAGGGAACTATCAGACAGTGCACTATATAGGGGATAGGGAATGATCAGACAGTGCACTATATAGGGGATAGGGAACGATCAGACAGTGCACTATATAGGGGATAGGGAATGATCAGACAGTGCACTATATAGGGGATAGGGAAAGATCAGACAGTGCACTATATAGGGGATAGGGAACAATCAGACAGTGCACTATATAGGGGATAGGGAATGATCAGACAGTGCACTATATAGGGGATAGGGAACGATCAGACAGTGCACTATATAGGGGATAGGGAATGATCAGACAGTGCACTATATAGGGGATAGGGAACGATCAGACAGTGCACTATATAGGGGATAGGGAACGATCAGACAGTGCACTATATAGGGGATAGGGAACGATTAGACAGTGCACTGTATAGGGGATAGGGAACTATCAGACAGTGCACTATATAGGGGATAGGAGCGATCAGACAGTGCACTCTATAGAGGATAGGGAATGATCAGACAGTGCACTATATAGGGGATAGGGAACGATCAGACAGTGCACTATATAGAGGATAGGGGACGATCAGACAGTGCACTATATAGTGGATAGGGGGAACGATCAGACAGTGCCCTATATAGAGGATAGGGGGAACGATCAGACAGTGCACTATATAGGGGATAGGGAACGATCAGACAGTGCACTATATAGAGGATAGGGGACGATCAGACAGTGCACTATATAGTGGATAGGGGGAACGATCAGACAGTGCACTATATAGGGGATAGGAGCGATCAGACAGTGCACTATATAGAGGATAGGGGGAACAATCAGACAGTGCACTATATAGAGGATAGGGAATGATCAGACAGTGCACTATATAGTGGATAGGGGGAACGATCAGACAGTGCACTATATAGGGGATAGGAGCGATCAGACAGTGCACTCTATAGAGGATAGGGAACGATCAGACAGTGCACTATATAGAGAACAGGGGGAACGATCAGACAGTGCACTATATAGAGAACAGGGGGAACGATCAGACAGTGCACTATATAAAGGGGATAGGGAACGATCAGACAGTGCACTATATAGAGGAACGATCAGACAGTGCACTATATAGGGGATAGGGAACGATCAGACAGTGCACTATATAGAGGAACGATCAGACAGTGCACTATATAGGGGATAGGGAACGATCAGACAGTGCACTATATAGAGAACAGGGGGAACGATCAGACAGTGCACTATATAGAGAACAGGGGGAACGATCAGACAGTGCACTATATAGAGAACAGGGGGAACGATCAGACAGTGCACTATATAAAGGGGATAGGGAGCGATCAGACAGTGCACTATATAGGGGATAGGGAACGATCAGACAGTGCACTATATAGAGGAACGATCAGACAGTGCACTATATAGGGGATAGGGAACGATCAGACGGTGCACTATATAGGGGATAGGGAACGATCAGACAGTGCAGTCTTATCATGCTAGGTCACATAATGACACACGCTGACTGTAAGATATTGAGATGTGAGTATAGAGCTCAACACAGGGTGTGCATGTGATATGGACAGGGTGGGGATTACATGTAAATGAGATAATCGCAAAACCCTTGCATTCTGACCGTCTCGCGCTGAACTTATGGATGGGAGTGAGGGGAAGGATATTATTTTTAGCACTATTGCACTGAAGGCATGAGATGACTGTATCCTCAGACACATTTCTCAATTACCAGATCTGAAATGAAATACGACCCCTGTGACCCCATGGCTTTGTAGCACACTAGTAAATAACAGAAATCATATTTCTCATCATCACTCTGAGCGCTTTCATCAATGGACCTGTTTCAAGTCAAGTCAAGTCAACTTTGTTTATATAGCGCTTTTAACAATGTAGATTGTTTCAAAGCAGCTTTACAGTGTTAAACAGGAAAATAATGCAGCCTAATTTTATTCAGCTGTATAGCCATTTGATGTCATCAGTTCATTTCAATTTCCATACGGTGACAGTGTGGGCTTTAGATCAATAATTAGATCAGTAATTTAGTTTATATGGTTAATTTAGTTTATTAATTAGATTTATTTCGATGTTTAGTTGAAAAATATAGTGTCCCCAACTGAGCACGCCAAGCCAGAGGCAACAGTGGCAAGGAAACCAAAACCCCATCAGGTGACCTAATGGAGAAAAATAAACCTTGGGAGAAACCAGGCTCAGTCGGGGTGCCAGTTCTCCTCTGGCCAATTAACAAACAGCGTATTATTATTATTATTATTATTATTATTATTATTATTATTATTATTATTCTGGCAGCTTTACAGGTCAGAGGTCATAATAGATCGGAATATTCGAATGATCGGAGGCAACACGCTGGAGACGGGTTTATTGTGGATGACATATCGATTTAAGTATTATTTAATTGTAATATTCAAACAATCGGAGTCATCACACTGGTGACGGGTTTATTGAGGATGATGTTGATTAAATAATTATTAAAGTGCAATATTCGAACAATCGGAGTCATCACGCTGGAGACGGGTTTATTGAGGATGCCGTGTCGATGAGGCAGTTGCAGGGGGAGCCTAATTGACACGGTCTCTGCGGACACTTCGGGGTCATGTGTTGGTCTTCTCTGGGCGCAGGTCCATCATCTGATCAGGATACGGCCCGGATCCGGCTGACTGCAGTAAACCTCGGGATAAAACAGAGAGACTATCATTAGCGTAGATGCCATTCTTCTGATGATGTAACGAGTACATCAGGTGTTATGGGAAGTGTTCCCGGTTCCGGCTGACCTAGTTAATGCAGCCTAACAATCATTTCATTGAAGAAGTGTTTTATGTGTATGCCACAGTAAAGAGATGTGTTTTTAGTCTAGATTTAAACTGACAGAGTGTGTCTGCTTCCCGAACAATGCTAGGAAGACTGTTCCAGAGTTTAGGAGCTAAATAGGAAAAGGATCGACCGCCTGCAGTTGATTTGGATATTCTCGGTATGATCAACTGGCCAGAGTTTAGAGAGCGCAGTAGACGTGATGGAGTATAATGTGTTAAGAGCTCGCTCAAGTATTGGGGGGCTAAACCATTTAGTGCTTTGTAAGTAATAAGCAAGATTTTAAAATGTATGCGATGTTTAATAGGCAGCCAGTGCAGTGTTGACAGAACTGGGCTAATATGGTCATACTTCCTGGTTCTAGTAAGAACTCGAGCTGCTGTGTTTTGGACCAGCTGGAGTTTATTTGTTAAACGAGCAGGGCAACCACCCAGTAGAGCATTACAATAATCTAGCCTTGAGGTCATGAACGCATGAACTAACGGTTCAGCATTTTGCGCTGTTCATAGCTGGATTAAGCCAACCTAATGGTGTGTAAATCATGTTGTAAAGAGCGTATTTACGATTTAAACGCACAGAAACACCAACACAAAGTCATAAATATGAGTGGGAAGTTGTGGATTTTCTTTAAATCCAGATTAGGGCTGGGCGATAAACAATAATAATGATATGTATCGCGATAGACACGTAATCAATATCAATAAAAAATGCGTTCAATAAACGTTCGAGAAAAAAAAATTATTCGTCGGAAGAAACCAGAGGTTGCGAAGCAAGTTTGGTTGCATGAATAAAGGCAAATGAATGGCAGAATGGCAGTTTTTTGGATTGTATAAGTCTGACCGTATTCAGACCAATGGCGTCTGCAAATTATGCAAGACCATCGCCCCAACCAAGACTGGTAATACTGCAAACTTGTTTTAAGCCTTGTGTAAACTTTCATCTGCCTCTTCAGCCGGGGTCTCGTGCTCTCAACGCGCACGACCACCCACTCCGCGTTGACGTCATTTTTGGTTAAGGTTACGTTTAAAATAAAAATGTTTAAATGTAATATATTTTTCTCCTTGTATTTATTTTAAACAGGTCATAAAAAATATCAATAACTGTCGATATCGACCGATATGAAACACTTATATCGTGATACAGTTTTCAGCCATATCGCCCAGCCCTACTGTGAACTGTAACAACAATGAATGTAAACAGCAATCAGTGATTCTCAGACTAATAAGTTGTTAGATCCTCCAGCTGGAGTGCACATGATCTCCTTTGCTTTCCCATGAACTACATTTCCCATAACACATTGCCTGGATTCATTGTGGTCTGATTACTTCCACCTGTGTGTGATTAACTCGTTTGTGTTTGCCTTTATAAGCCCTGTGTTTTCACTCACTCATTGTGAAGTCTTGTTTATGTTACGCTTCAATTCTGATGGCGCGAATTGAGCGTTTGACGCATGATTTGTGAGAATACCGCAGTTGAAAAATCAGAACTTTGTTGGATATTCGCGTCGCGTTAACCAATCAGGAGCCTGCTCTAGTAGTGACAACAATGAGGAGAAAATCACATGGTTTATATTAATCATATATTAATATCTGGTTCAGACAAGTGTGCATATGATTATCACTGTAATAAAATTAAATGACATGAAACACAACCCAGTCTCTCTTTGTTAAATGCAAGTTTATCTATGATCAATAATACAAAAGTATAAGGCTGGATCTCACAACTCCGAAAACGGCAGATAAAATGTTCAAATAGGCACTCTTTTTATAAATAAACCACAGATTTGAGCTTTTAACAACTACATTATCGCCTGAAAAAGTCTTAAAACTACGTTTTGTCATTAACCGTAGTAGGTTTTTCTGTATGACATCGCAGATACTCGTGTGTTATAAAAGGTGTTTATTTGGGGCCGGATCTAGGTTTGAGTGGAATTCTCTTATATGGAGATGGGATGGGCGTGTTTTATGCAAATGACTTATGAAACATACTACAAAATAATCCATGCAGTTATTAGTGAATGAGACCCGATGTTTCCAGGCAGTCTAATAAAACTGCCTCATGGCATAAAACCAGCCAATGAGATTAGAGCTTTCCAGAGTTTTTTTGTTCAGTTTCATGCAAGTTTTAGGTCAGTGTGGATCATGCCATCTGAGAATATGATGCAGTTGTAATTCTTTATTTCCTTCCCCATCAGCTTGGCATTGCTATTGGCTTCTTGATCCCACCTGTTCTCGTGCCCAACGTGGACGACATCAATGAACTGGCTCAACACATCAGCGTCATGTTCTACATCACGGCCGGTGTGGCCAGCCTCATCTTTGTGCTGGTTGTGTTCGGTGAGCACATCCTCTTCTGCTGATGTTTTATGCTGTTGTTTTAAAAGTTAGATAATGTTAACTTGTCTGCATTCTTTGAGTTTAGTTCATTCTACCCCTGCGTTCCTTTCTGAAGGGCTCATTCCTATGCCCTAATCCCCTCAAAAGGGCTTACCCTCCAGAGTGAGAGCTTTGAAGGCTGAAGGGGACCAAAAAAACATAATCTTGAGCAAAGTGTACCCTTCAAAATCATTACTTCCAAAGGGCACGTTAAAGTGGCCAGTTTTGAGCATTTCTTTTGGAGCAACTCTTCAATATGGCGGCCATGATTGTTCTCACTCCGAAGTGCCCTTCAAGCAGCAAAGTGAAGGGATAGTTCACCCACAAATGTCATTAATTCCTCACTCTCATGTCGTTCCAAACCTGTAAGACCTTAATTTGAACACAAATGAAGATATTTTTTATGAAATTCGAGAGCTTTCTGACCCCATAATTCAACAAACACTTTTAAGGCCCAGAAAGGTAGTAAAGACATCGTTAAAATAGTCCATGTGGTTCAACCTTAATGTTATGAAGTGACAAGAATGCTTTTGTGCAAAACAAAACAATTAAAATAACGACTTTATTCGACAATTGTAGCACCTCGGGCCGGTGCGCAACGTTTTGCCATGGACCGTTTCCGGGTTGAACGGCATGTTTCATGGAAACGGTGTGCAACGGGTTTGAGATACGTTTTCTGTCGTTTGGTGGGTGTGTCAAATATGTCAGCCCAATCAGCAACAGCATGTATATAAACCACACGGTATTAAAGAGTTCGCACAACGGGTCCAAGTAAAGTCGCTTACAAATGTGTTCGCTGCCGCCTGGTATACGCAACAATTGAAGATATTAGAAGACATGATTGAGTTATATAGTTATAAGAGTTGTATAGTAAAAATACAGCACATCAACATGATGATGTAGTTGTTTATATTTTTAGCTTCAAGTTTATTTATATACCAAATTTCATGCACAATGGTAATTAGGTGCTTTACATAAAAATGAGAAAGAAAATACAAGGTATTTAAAAAGTGAGAACTAGAAATAAAATAATTTAAATTAGAATTGATTACCAGGAGATAAAAAAGTGAATTAAATGGGATGGGGATGTTCTTTTTTATTCTGGACAGCAATGGCAGTGACTGTAACATCGAGTGTATTTTGCAGTGTAAAGGTCCTTTCACACTGGAACTGATTTTGACGCGAACTATTCGCACACAAAATATTCGTTTTTCCGTTTCGCTTTTTCGTAATGCGTCCGGTGTGAAAGGGCCTTAAACACGTATTTATACCGTTTTCATTATGCTATGAAAATTCTTGAAAAAGAAAACAAATGGCCTTCTCAGCTGCCATAGTTGCAACTCACGCGTCATCAGGCTGTTCAACACACTACCGTTTCGGTTTTAAAATGTTTTGCAACATTTTTGATCGGATGCATTTGATCATGTGATCGTGCTCGGCGAATAGTGAGCCGGCGTTCTGCCCTGAAATCCAGAAGGGCCGCACTTTGTGAATAGCCCAACCAAGTGAATCACGTAAGAGAGTGACACGAAAGAGAAAAGGTTGTTGAATAAAGTTCTTATTTTTGTTTGTTTTTTTGCGCACAAAACGTATTCTCATCGCTTCACAACATTAAAGGGATAGTTCAACCCAAAATGAAAATTAGCCCATGATTTACTCACCCTCAAGTCATCCTAGGTGTATATATGACTTTCTTCTTTCAGACGAACCAGTGTTAATTTCGTTGACGAATAATTTTCGTCAACAACCTTTTTTCACTGACGAAAACGAGACGATAACTAAATAAAAACTAGTGTTGGATGACTAAAATTATGACGAAAACGTACTGTCATTTTCGTCAACAAATAAAAACGAGACGAAAATGTTCGGGAGGGACGATTAGGGAAGAGATCGGGTCAGAACTGATGTCCTGTGTAACAGATGCGCACATTTGAGTTGAGCTGATCTAACCGCTGGAGAACACGGCGCTGTTGCTCTTCTACAGGCTCATCCCCAATCCAGCGTTCCAGGGGTGCGTTTCCCGTACAACGATGTAACTCACTGCTTAACTACCATAGTACGATGCAGCGTTGAAGAAATCAACTAGCTAGTCACGACTGTTTCCCGAAACCATATTGTCATCTGTCGTTCAACCACATTGGTTAATGATGTCACGCAGGTGGTGGAGTATTAACTTATTATATTTAATTAGTTTGAGATTAAACTAATGCTAGACTTTTTGCTATAAATTACAGACATGGCATCTGAGGATTAATTCTTATTTTTCTCAGTTATTTTGCTTTATTTTCAGATTCAATCACAAGCTTGATTTTACATACTAGTGCACGTCCGCACATGCGCACTCTTCAAAAACGGTGCTTTAAATCTCTTGACAAACTAAAAGACATAATTGACATTTGTATGTATTCTAAATAAAAGATATAGGTTGTCAGCTTGCTTATTTTGCTCAAGGTTACGATGTTTATAATATGTTTTAGACGGTTGTAACAATGCATATTTTATCTCCTGAACTTGAATGAGCTCCTGCAACTGTAAGACACAAACATTTCAAAATAAGAGTCAATGTGTATTTCGAGCTTGTTTATAATTTAAAAGTCACGCATTATATATTTGTTTTTGCTTACACAATAAACTGTATTTAATTTCATTCCCATTTAATTCATAGTCAGGAGGAAAGACCAGTATCTGACACATATTAAATAAAGTATCAGGGTTATAATAGATCACTAAAACCATTAAAAAAAGTAATTACTTGAAATTAAATAAATGTAAACTGAAAGTTAAGTGAACTTGAAGCTTTAGCTTTACCTGATATGGCCTACTAACTAAAACAGAAATACAAAGTTATAAAAACTATACAGATGTTTTTAAAAAAACAAACAAAAAAGTCAATTGAGCTCTCTTTCGTGTATTTTTAATGTCAAAAACAAAATGATGTCAAAATTAAATGGAGCTTAAATGCTTAATGTATTACAATTTAACTAAACTCATTAGATTTTAGGAGACTAAATCTACTGTAGATTTAATCGACTAAAACTAGACTAAAACTAAAAACAATTCAGGCGACTAAAACATGACTAAAACTAAATGGCATTTTAGTCAAAAGATTATGACTAAAACTAAATCAAAATTTGCTGTCAAAATTAACACTGAGACGAACACAATCAGAGTTATATTAATAATGTCCTGGCTCATCCAAGCTTTATAATGGCAGCCCAAAATTTGAAGCCCAAAAAGCACATCCATCCATTATAAAAGTGCTCCACACGGCTCCAGGGGTTAATAAAGGCCTTCTGAAGCGAATAGATGGGTTTGTGTAAGAAAAATATCCATATTTAACACGTTATAAAGTAAAATATCGCCTTCTGTATTCAACTTACGCAGAAAGCATAACTGCCACGATGAATGACATTGGACGTAGGCTAGCGTAAGCGTATTTGAACTGCAAGAGGCGTTACACTTTCTTTGTAAATTGAATACGGAAGGCTAAAAACGTATACTAATATATATATATATATTAAATCCATTTTACTTGTTTCAAGTCCATGGTAATCCCATTCCTCCTCTTTATGAAGGTCGTTTTTAGGTTTGTGTATATTCACGTATTTTTATCCTACTCCACTACGCATACCCTAATTTCTCCCTATCTCCTCTCCCCTCTTATCCTTCTACACCACCCTTCCCCATCCTGGTAAGTCAAAAAATGTAAAATTTTCCACAATGCCAAATGGTCCCCGTCCACTTTCATCGTTTTCTCTACCTATCTGTAGTTGCGTTCCTTTGTGCTTTTTTTTATTTTTCTACCCACCGTCTTCCTGTTACTTGTCACCCCAACCCAACCCCAGGGCCAAACCTTCAGCCTAACTTGATCCTCCCCTCCGAACCCCCCACTTCTCTATCCCAGTTTCAACCCCCAGTCCCCCTGTTCTCCAAAACAACCTCCCAGAACACTAATCCAACCCACTAGTCCCCCCCCACTCACTCTTGGACTTTCTTTCCCATCCCCAGTGAGGGGTAGATTTTAGGCGGGTTGCTAGTACACAAAATGGCTTAATTGTATTAAAAAATATATCGCCATCCTGTGATGAGTAGGTTCAGGTATATTGAAGTAATGTCTAATTAAAATTTATTCCCAATCCCCAGTGAGGGTTAGGGTTAGGGTTAGGTTTAGGGTTAGGGTTAGGCGGGTTGCTAGTACAGGCATAGCCTAATTGTGCTCAGCATAATGCCCCCCTCCCGTGCTGGTAGGTTTAGGTATGTTAAGATAATGTATAATTGGACTATCTTCCCAATCCCCTGTAAGGGGTAGGTTTTAGGCGGGTTGTTAGTACAAAAAAAATGGCCTAATTGTAAAAAATATTGCCATCCTGTGACGGGTAGGTTCAGGTATATTGAAGTAAAGTCCAATTAGAATTTATTCCCAATCCCCAGTGAGGGTTAGGTTTAGACTGGTTCTCCTACCCAATCCCCAGTGAGGGGTAGGTTTAGACTGGTTCTCCTACCCAATCCCCAGTGAGGGTTAGGTTTAGACTGGTTCTCCTACCCAATCCCCAGTGAGGGGTAGGTTTAGACTGGTTCTCCTACCCAATCCCCAGTGAGGGTTAGGTTTAGACTGGTTCTCCTACCCAATCCCCAGTGAGGGTTAGGTTTAGACTGGTTCTCCTACCCAATCCCCAGTGAGGGGTAGGTTTAGACTGGTTCTCCTACCCAATCCCCAGTGAGGGGTAGGTTTAGACTGGTTCTCCTACCCAATCCCCAGTGAGGGTTAGGTTTAGACTGGTTCTCCTACCCAATCCCCAGTGAGGGTTAGGTTTAGACTGGTTCTCCTACCCAATCCCCAGTGAGGGGTAGGTTTAGGCGGGTTCTCCTACCCAATCCCCAGTGAGGGTTAGGTTTAGACTGGTTCTCCTACCCAATCCCCAGTGAGGGGTAGGTTTAGGCGGGTTCTTTTTTGTGATGAGTCACCTTCATGTATCTATGCATGGTTCTTACCATGGTCTTGAACCCATTATTATCCATTTTTTCCAATCTATAACAGAAAACAACTATTAGTACTTTTCTGTCTAAAATGCAATCCCCTCTCTCATAACCTCCTTCAAAGAACCCCCCTCCCCTGACTCTTCCTTCCATTTCCCTTCTCTCTTCTCCCCCCTATCCCTCCCCCAGGGGTACAAAATCCTTCATTGAATTTACTCCTGATCAGCGAACCAAGCCAAAACCCCAAGGAGTCCTGGCCCGATAATCCTGGCTAAGCATTGTACCCCTAAGAGACCACTCCTTGTTTTTTTAGAAACTCCCTTCTAACTCCACCCTTCTAACTAAACCCACCCACCCCTTACCGCCATCTTCCCTACTCCTATCCCTACCCAGGAGTACAAAATCTTCAATCTCAATTTACTCCAGGCCTAGGGTTAGGTTAGGGTTAGGGTTAGAGTGGGTTAGGGTTAGGGTAAGGGTAAGGGTAAGGGTAAGGGTTAGGGTTAGGGCTAGGTTAGGGTTAGGGTGGGGTTAGGGTTAGGTTAGGTTAGGGTTAGGGTTAGGGTTAAGGTTAGGGTTAGGTTAAGGGTTAGGGTTAGGGTTAGAGTGGGTTAGGGTTAGGGTTAGGTTAGGGTTAGGGTTCCCATTTTTATACACCTAGGAAGGGTTAGGGTTAGGGTTAGGGTTCCCATTTTTATACACCTAGGAAGGCTGGAGGGTAAGTAAATCATGGGCAAATTCTCCTTTTTGAGTGAACTATCCCTTTAATGTTGAACCACTGAAGTCACATGTACTAGTATAGTGATATACCTTTCTGGGCTTTGAAAGTTGTCGTTGTGTTGCTGTCTATGTGGGGTCAGAGAGCTCTCAGATTTCATCAGAAATATCTTCATTTGTATTCTGAAGATGAACAAAGGTCTTACGGGTTTGGAAAGACATGAAACTAGCAAATGCCAGCATTCTAACTTAAATTCGAGGTCATGATAAAATGGAGTCAGATAAAGATTAATTGAAATGAAATCCCTTTGCCCAGCTGAACGCGCAATAGACCTTCACCCGCGAACCGTAAGCCTTCATTGGGATGACTGGGTAGGTCTTACAGTTTGGCTTTGACATTCCTAGAGGAAACACGAGTAGAACAAATGTCTGTGTAAATCGCTCAATAAGTCCATTCGTATGTCTGAATGCAACAAGAAGAATTGTTTACAAGCAATGTACTGCTCACGTATAATGAACAAGGCTCAATGTTTTGCTCTGTCATTATATCCATGATTGTCAATTTTGAATAATTTATCAGTTTTCGTCTGAAAGTAAACAGGGTCATGTTGATTGATTGATAATCTTCATATCTGGTTTAATTAATTACTTTTGTGATATTTCAGTGTTTCAGGAAAAACCCGAAACGCCTCCGTCTCCGGCTCAGGTAGCGCTCAGAGAGATGCCCACGGGACAGAACTCATACATGGCTTCAATCGCAAGACTTTTCTGCAACAAGCCCTTCATCCTCCTCCTCATCAGCTACGGTACACACCGCTAATTCTTATACTTATTAACCTTTTTTTTGACACAAATGCCCCCCATATAGGCCAAGACATTTTCTCCAGTACTTTATCAGCATAATCTGAAATCTCTTGTTGATATGTCTTTTGCATTTTGATTAGTTAGATTGTTTTAATACAATACATTTTATATATTTAAGGCATTCTGTGGTAGTTTTCTGAGGTCCCTGCGTTTCGGGTTCCATTATAGTACTGATTATAATGCCTGTAAAACAACTAGGTTTTGGACCAGAGCTAATGAACTGATGTAAGATAAATCTATGTTGGAAAAATACAGAAATAATTGCCATTCACACGACACTTTTTCCATCTATTGACTTTTATTCATGCTACAAATGTGGAAGATCGGAAACGCAAGCTCATGCAAAGCTTTGCATTTCGTGATTTTTGATTTTTTTGATTTGTCTTTATCTGTTATGTGTTGAATTTATTTGTTTAATATATAAAAAGCAAATTATGCATAATTACCAGTTACTAAACCAAACCCTAACCCTACTCTTAACCCCATAGTAAGTACATTTAGTAAATAATAGGTTTGTTAATTATTTGCTTAATTAACAATGTCACTTTAATATACAGTGTAACCAAAAAACAAAACCAAAAAACAATCAGACCAGTTTTGAATGTACATGTCATTGCCGTCTTACAGGGGAATGTTATTGTCAGATCTCAAAGGAACACGCCACTTTTTTTGAAAATAGGCTCATTTTCCGTCTCCCCTAGAGTTGAACAGTTGAGTTTTACTGTTTTTGAATCCATTCAGCCGATCTCCGGGTCTGGCGGTAGCACATTTAGCATAGCTTAGCATAGATCATTGAATCTGATTAGACCGTTAGCATCTCGCTCAAAAAATGACCAAAGACTTTAGATATTTGTCCTATTTAAAACTTGACTCTTCTGTAGTTACATCGTGTACTAAGACCGGCGGAAAATGAGAAGTTGTGATTTTCTAGGCCGATATGGCAGGAACTATACTCTCATTCCTGCGTAATAATCAAGAGCTGTGAGCCGTCCCATGAGTGCACCGGCGCATTGATATTAGCCATAACATTGATATTAGCCTAGCCATATCGGCCTTAAAAAACGCAACTTTTCATTTTCCGTCGGTCTTAGTACACGATGTAACCACAGAAAAGTCAAGTTTTATATATAAAAAAATATCGAAACTGGTCATTTTTTGAGCGAGATGCTAACGGTCTAATCAGATTCAATGATCTATGCTAAGCTATGCTAAAAGTGCGACCGCCAGACCCGGAGATCGGCTGAATGGATTCGAAAACGGTCAAACTCAACTGTTCAACTCTAGGGGAGACGGAAAATGAGCTATTTTCAAAAATAGTGTCTTGCTCCTTTAAAACTGATGTCAAAGGTTATGAGTGTTTAGCTTCTAATTAACCTAGACTCCCTCCAGTTACTGACACTGTCGACAGGCCCAGAAGGCATTTATACTCAATATAAATAGTCAAATATATATTTAAAAATAGTCATGACCCAAAAAAACAGCAGTGGAGTCAATATCATTATTTCTGGCCCATTTTGGCTGCTCAAAAGAACAGATTGCAGTTGATTTCAATTACACACCTTTGAATGTAACCATCAAATTGTCATCATTCCACCCAATTTCAATCCTGTGATTACAAATTATATGAAAGCTTTGTCCCTGTGTTTGTGTTTCCCAGGACTGAACGTTGGATGTTTCTACGCCATTTCCACCCTGTTGAACAGGATGATAATAGAGCATTACCCCGTGGGTTCATGCTGTCCTGATCATCCTCATCCACATACAGACAGCTCTATTTCTAAATGATGCACACACTAACAAACAGTATCATTGCATTACCATGTTATTTTTGAAGATGGTGCCATTGTAATAGCATGGTATAATGTGGACCACATACACCGATCAGGCAAAACATTATGACATCCTAATATTGTGTTGTCCGGCTTTTGCTGACCCGTCGAGGCGTGGACTCCACTAGACCCCTGAAGGTGTGCTGTGGTATCTGGCACTAAGATGTTAGCAGCAGATCCTTTAAGTCCTGTAAGTTGCGAGGTGGGACCTCCATGGATCGGACTTGTTCGTTCAGCACATCCCACAGCTGCTCGATTGGATTGAGATCTGGGGAATTTGGAGGCCGAGTCAACGCCTCAAACTCGTTGTTGTGCTCCTCAAAGCATTCCTGAAGTATTTGTGCTTTGTGGCGGCGCATTATCTGCTGAAAGAGCCACAGCCACAGGGAATACCGTCTCCATGAGAGGCTGGACATGGGCTCAACAATGCTTAGGTAGGTGGGACGTGTCAAAGTAACATCCACATCGATGGAGGACCCAAGATTTCCCAGCAGAACATTCTCACGTGCCACTGTTGGTGCTTTGGGCGGTGGACGGGGGTCAGCATGGGCACCCTGACTGGTCAGCGGCTGTGCCGCCCCATACACAACAAACTGAGATGCTCTGTGTATTCTGACACCTTTCTATCAGAACCAGCATTAACTTCTTGAGCAGTTTGAGCTCCAGTAGCTCGTCTGTTTGATCGGCCCACACGGGCCAGCCTTCGCTCCACACGTGCATCAATGAGCCTCAGCCGCCCATGACCCTGTGGCCGGTTCTCCACTGGTCCTTCCTTGGAGCACTTTTGATAGAGACTGACCACTGCAGACCGGGAACACCCCACAAGAGCTGCAGTTTTGGAGATGCTCTGACCCAGTCGTCTAGCCGTCACAATCTGGCCCTTGTCAAACTCGCTCAAATCCTCACGCTTGCCCATTTTTCCTGCTTCTAACACATCAACTCTGAGGACAAAATGTTCACTTGCTGCCTAATATATCCCACCCACTAACAGCTGATGAAGAGATCATCAGTGTTATTCACTTTACCTGTCATAATGTTATGCTTGATCGGCTATCAGGGTAAATTATTATGGCAGTTGTTTATGTAAGGGATAATCCACAGCTAGGTGTGTATTATACGATTTTAATGCACAACATGGAGGCAAAGAACCACCTGATGCAAAGCGTCACAAATGTTATTTTAACTCTTAAAGTCAATGCTAACATCTAAAACAGCTTCAACTTGTTGGCAAGTAACCATGATATAGGCAGGATCATCCACAGCTAGCTTTGCATTTCACAATTTTAATGCACTTCATGAAGGCTTTGTGCCTCCACATCATGCATTCAAATCGTGTAATGCACACCTAGCTGTGGATTATCCCTTGCATAGTATTGTGGTTTTATCATCTGATGCCATCACTGCACCATGGCACTGTCATAATACTTGCCTATTCCCTTTTGGTGGATCCTTTTATATTTGCTGAAAATGTATAATTTATTAAATGTGAGTGGCTTTTCAGTTTCTTCCTCATTTATAATCTTAGCAAATGCTCCATTAAAATCTGATCAGACTCAGTGTATTGTGTCATCTAAACACATGACTTCCTTGGACTGAAGTGCATGAGAACATGGTCTTATGGGTTGATATATTAAAGATATCTCAGATGTGATTATTGCCTGAAGCACAGGGTGAAGAGGTGAATGCTGGGAGAATTGGCTTGACTCTTGTCATTGCTGGCGTGGTGGGCTCTCTGATCTGTGGAATCTGGCTAGACAAGACCAAGACTTATAAGTAAGTGATGCATTCTTTATTATTACTTTTTTCCCCTGAGGTCCACATATCATGATAGCAAAGGTTTTTTTTTATTAAAGATTTTAGTTTTTAATACAACTGCTTGAGTTTGTGTTCTGATACATTTTCGAGCTGTATTGCAGGTATTGCATTAGTAATCAATGTTGGAAGCATTTGTCTACACATGCCAATCTGAACAAATGGACGTTGTGATGTAGTGTAGCGCGTCACAGAGTCCCTAAATAGATCCCGGAAATGCGCATTGACATATGTAGCAATGTTGATGTTCAAGACGGAGACGTGAACTGGCAAACGTTCAACAACTTTAATCAAATAAAATAAATAAACACAAAATTAGAGTAAAACGGCAGCCCCTCACAGACCACTGTCGCATATAAACAACAAAACACAACGTAAATAGTCCAGGCCTGGTTCTCTTTCGTCCTTTACTGTCATTGCTCCTACTTTTATGCTCTTGTAGCTCCTCTGTGAGGAACTCGATCATTAACACCACCGGCCTCGCTCCTTTCCCACAGCTCTCGGCCTCATCCTTGTCTGAAGAAGATGCACAGGCGTAACAGACCCCAGGGTAGTTAATTTGGTTCACACCATGATACAAAGAGTTGCCATTTCAGGGTATACAACTTCCTAGTGGAAGTAGCTCTAAGATTTGTGATAGTTTCAGTGACCTCAGCTGAATCTATGAGCTGGTGCCCCTCAGGGGCCAGACCCAAAGTTTCCAGATCTCCGGCCAGGGATGAAATATTGTCACCTGTACCTGGCCTAGCTTGACGTCTCTTTACCGTGGTTAGGATCGAATCTGCATGTGCAGGAGACAGATGTGCCTGCATCTTGGTCGAGTCCCACACTACCCCCAGAAAAGCGGTTCTCTGTTTGGGAGAAAGTACACTCTTCTTGGGTTTAACCTCAGTCCCAGACACTTCATATGAAAGAGCACGTTTCGATGCCGTGCCACTAACTCCTCCGATTGAGCTAGTATCAGTACACGGACGCCCTGGAGTCACAGAGGAGCCAGAGCAGCATCCATACACTTGGTGAATGTGTGTGGGGACAAGGTTAGGCCAAAAGTAAGAACTTGATATTGGTATGCTTCGCGCCAGGAGAGAGCGCAGCTCTTGATCAAGAGATATTTTGTCTCCTATCTGGCGTACTTTCATCTACACACTGGAAATGGGGTGGATGGGAAACAAACTGAATCCTGCAACCATTTCTTGTAGTGTTCAGGACCACTGAGAGATGTTGGGGAGAAGCTGCCACTCTGCCGCAAAGTCTGACAGAGGAATGATTTCCTTATAGTATCGGCCTGTTTGGGGCCCTGTAGTGGCGATCTGGCAGGGACTGAGGATTCGCTCATGAGCAAAGATGGGGCGAATGACCCATCAGACGCCGCCACCTTCTGAATCATCAGAGGTTGGCGGGATAAATAGAGACACCCCGGAGAGCCCCTAAGGAAACCAGACACACAATGTCATGGTATGCACAATGGAGACATTCTGATGGACTGGGGCCCAAAGGCATCAGGATTTTTTTTTTTTGGCTGCCCTAACGGAAATCACCTCCCTCAAATCTGACATCGTCTTAGGCTACGGAGACTAAGCAGACCTCCCAGCCCCCCTTTCTTTGTGAGGGAGTCTTGAGAAGCCACACTTGCCTTCTGCTCTCTCTCCTGGAGCTGGGCATGCACGGCTGGTGGAAGACACCTGTTTCTGGACACAGTGAGGTATTAGCTCCTTGAACGCAGCCCATTTTTAGTCCATCTCTGCAAAACGGACTTCAGGATAGGAATAAACTTCTAAAACTTACTGCCAGATTCTGGAAGATGAATTATTCGAACAGTGGTAAAAGAGGATGTGGTGCTGGTCCTTCAAGAGTCACTCTCAACCACCAATGTGCAGCATCCACCTGGATGATGCGATGGCAGCCATTTTGCGCCAGAATGCCCACCACACACCAGCTTATGGTGGAGAGGAGAGAGAGTGATGAAGTCAATCAGTATATGGGGATTATTAGGAGGCCATGATGGACAGAGGCCAATGGGCAAATTTGGTCAGGATGCCGGGGTTACACCCCTACTCTTTTTCCGAAGGACATCCTGGGATTTTTTATGACCACAGAGAGTCAGGACCTCGGATGAAACATTAAACTGAACAATCTTTGGGTATTTTACAACACTTCAGCTTGTGATTAAGCGGGGGTAAATCTTTAGGATTCTTTACCTAACTTAAGTCTCTGAGATCTTGACACCTTGCACTTCTGGAGACTCTAGGTAGGTTGCAGTTCTGGAAAATGGTGGCGCTGGAGACTAAAGGGTTCCTGATGGTTTCACACTTAATTCTTCACCTTAATTCTGAGGCTGCACTTGTGCAGAAGTGAGGAAGCGGTCATCAAGTTTTGAGCACACGGCCTCTTACCTCTCAGTCGGCCAAGTTATTTTTATCTTGACTACTGCACAGGTAACAACCCCTCAAAGTCAGATGCAGAAAGCATGAGTTCCTAGTTCTGGTCTGAATAATTTGCAGAGCAAGCTTCAAAATCCATAACGGCAGAGAGCATGAGAGATAGTGTATTTTCTCCCATCTCAAACTCGACCTCCGTCAACTCACCCTGTGAACCCCATTACTGAAGTCACCGGAGACATGAGGTGCAGGACCCTCATCCATCGGAGCTTGCGGATGGTGAAACACACTGCTCCTCATCTATACACATAACACACAATCCGTTATAAAGCAGGGACACAGCGTCACTCATTTTCTGTATCTCAACCCTGCCATTCATACAACTGCGAAAATATTTTTTACAGTGTAGATCTTTGACTGACTTTTCCCCTAGGCCTTTCCAAAAATGTTAAAACTCTTAACTTTGACTCATGTCGAGCAGCCTGTAATGCGCTTTTCTCTATAATAGACCCTCTGTTTCTTCTAATCACATCATGTGTGAGAGGATTTACCAGGACAGATCAGCGGTTTATTACTCATGCTGACCTTGATTAAAAAATGTGCCGATGGGTTTATAACTCTCTCTGATCTTTACATTCAGTTAAAAGATGACCCCAATGTGATTACAGCCTTGCAGGGCACCGTAGTTATTAATTTCCTCGTCACCGTACGCTTCAACTTAATTTACTTGTATTTTGAGTAGATAGCTGAATTAATTCTGGTTGAATCAGTGTCTTGTGTGTAAACCAAACCATAATTGAAATACAAATTTGATCATGTTTAGTGCTAACCTGCTACAATCAAATTGTTTGTAAAAGTGCCATAACATAGTATTGTGCAAAGATTGGCACGAAAATGTCTTTATTAATCTAAATCTGCCCTTTACACTCTCAGAAAAAAAGGTACAGTGGAGGTATAATGTTGTTCCTTGTGGAACAAAACGTATAACTGTACCTTTAAAGGTACACAATTGGTCCTTATGGTACAATTACACCATTGTCTTCCTCACTTAGAGCAGAAGTTTGGTCCTAGAGAGCCGCTGTCCTGCAGAGTTTGGCTCCAGCCCTGAAAGACATCTATAGAAGCTCTTATTGAGAATGAACAGAGGTTTAGATGTTGATTGTCGCCATTATGGAGATCAGTGTTTCCTTTAGTTGGCCAGTTTGACTCTTGGCTTTCTATGTGAGTCTGTGGTTTTTGTTACAGTTCTAACAACACACATAATCTGTTCAAATCAAAAGAAGCCATAAACAAAAATTATAATGAAGAAAAATGTTTGACTAAACTCATCACTGACTAAAAATGTTAATAAATAATATTCACCACCAATACTTTCTTGCCACAGATCAGACATTCTGAATTCAGATTTTGAAACACATTCTAGGGGGAAAAAAAGTTTAGACACACACAGAGATCAAGAATCAGAATCTCAACAATGGTGACATACTTAATGCTGCAATGCATGCTGGGAGCCATGAGCTTTATACTGTGGTGGTTTAGTAGGGTTGGAGCTAAACTCTCATCAGCTCTCTAGGACCGAATTTGCCGACCCCTGACTTGGAGGTACAAAAATTTACCCTTAAGGGAACCACCCCAGTGACGGCCACTTGTACCCTAAAAGGTACAATTTTATACTCTTTTTTTTAGAGTGTATAATCATAACTTGTGTGAAAAGGGATAAAAGTATTGCTGTTTTACTGCCACTAGTGTTCTTTTCAGATAGAAACTGCAATGCATTATGTACTATAGGGACATTTTTGAAGTTTTGCAAAAATGTTGTCATGTATGTATTGCAAAATACATACAGTGAACTTTAAACATTGAACTAAATTTTAAAATATTTCAAGTCATAATGACCATTGAAATATTTCTCTTGATTTTTGATTAATAGCTTTAAGTAAAGTCTACTCAAGTGTGCATTATTAAACACATGAATGCCGATTTCATAGACAAGACTTAAGACTAATCCCAGACTAAAATGCCGGTTTGAGCCATTTTAACTGAAAGCAACTTGCACTTAAAATGTCAGTGCCATTGTTTTGTCACAAGATGCACGCACAGTAATGTATTTATGGCATGTTTAAAAATCTACTTAAATGTCCTGACTAAGGCCTAATCCTGGTGTAATCTAAGCCCTGTCTTTGAAACCAGGCATTGATGAATGCCAACAATTAGCTGCAAGTCCAAACATGTTCACTCTAGGGAAAAAATGAGGTAATCATGGCAATGTTCCTGAAAACTCACATGTGGCCCTTACAGTGAGTAAAGTTATTATTCCACAGAATGAAACAGGCCAGTCTTTGAGTCAATCATATGTTTTCCCCAATTGTCTAAGGACTACAAAATACACTTTGACACGAACCAACACAACTAACTAAACAACATTACGATTAAATACAGCTGAAACCTCTATTAATTCTAAATGACAGCTTGTTTACACACACCCATACATATTTAATCTATTCAAAAGCAATTTATTAAGAAAATTCCCCCAGCCACAATGCTCAGTAGAAGATTAATGAAGGTTTCGATCATTACGCCAGTCACTGTAGCAGGCAGTGCACGATTCGTCTTGTTGACTGCCAAATTGGATTGACGAGAGGAGAGAATTGGGTGCTGATTTTGAGAACATGCAATGCAAGCAAAACCCATGTAAATATTTTAAAAGATTATAAGATTATACGACATTAAAACTGAGAGCGATTTGAATATCCTTTGAGACATGAGCTTTGAGGTAGAAGCAACTTTGACCTCATGTAGAAACTTTCCTTTCTGTACACCGGAAAAATTGGTAACCTAAGATACTAACATTTCAATTAACTGGTTTTATTCAAGTAAAAAATATATTATTTAACATTACTAAACCAACCTTAACCCAGCTAACATTCTCAGAAATTTGGCTAACGTTCTCTTCAATTTGTGACCCTGGAGCACAAAACCAGTCGTGCGTCTCACAGGTATATTTGTGGCAAAACCCAACAATACATTGAATGGGTCAAAATTATCCATTTTTCTTTTATGCCAAAAATCATTAGGATATTAAAGATCATGTCCCATGAAGATATTTTGTAAATGTCCTACCGTGAAGTTTATTATTATTAGTAATGTGCCATTGCTAAGGACCTTATTTTGGACAACTTTAAAGGCGATTTTCATAATATTTAGATTTTTTGCTCCCTCAGTTCCAGGGCCGTATTCATAAAGAATCTTAATGCAAAGAGAAGCTCCTAGTGACAACATTCTAAGAAAATTCTTTGAAATGTGGGCGTTTACTCTTAAAATTAACTAAACAATCCTAGTAAAGAAAAAAGTAATTCAGAAAGCATCTTAACCCTTAAAAGAGATCTTAAGGTCAAATTTGTTAGGAGCACGGACAAGGACTTTAAAGAGGCTTAAGAGTTTCTTTAGCAGCGGAGAAGATAGCAGAAAGACGAAGAGGGAGAAGAAATGTGTTGCAGACAATGGATGACAGTGACTTAATAAGACGCTATAGATTAGATCGTGCAGGGATCATGTTTGCTGCATTAAACCCAACTTTCAAACCACCAATTAAATAGACATGCCAGCAATCAGTGTAATTGGAAAGAGTGGAACAATGTTTATAATTCTAAGCCAATCAAATACCTTATAGGAAATTAACAGCATGGTAAATAATAAAAGGATTTATATACATATATATAATGTGTGTGTGTGTGTGAGTGAGTGAGTGAGAGAGAACGGTAAAATAGGACAATTTGCTCTTGTAATTTCAAAGTGGAGGCTTAAGGCCTTTGCACACTGAGTCCTTGTTTCGCACGCGTTTTTTTCGTATTAGTGATCCGAAAAATTTGTCACGCACAGAGACCTTGCACACTGAGTCCGATGCGTATTAATGAATGCGTTACGGAAAAAAACGCAAAACAATACAAAATGCCGTCTTCAAGTAGTGAGGATGATTTTTTGTCCTCTCTCTTCTTAAATAGAGAAAAAGAAAGAGGAAATAATGGTTCCATCATCCACTCGTGCGATCGCGTAGAGAGGAAGGAGAGTTCCACCTCCTTATCAAGGAGCTGCGGGATTATCCAGACCGATTCAAAGTTTACTTTAGACTGTCAGTGACTCAGTTTGATGCTTTGCTAGCGATACTGGAGCCACATATTAAAAAGAAGACCACCAATTTCCGTGAATCAATTGATCCCAGGGATCCGCGCTCACACACACATACACGGTTTACTGGGACTTGGTGTGCTATAATTATAGCTGTGATATAATAGTATTAGTAGCAACGGGGTCAGCCCCACCTCTTCACTAAGATAAAAGTTTTTATATTTTCCTTGCTCAGAGTTGCTCTCAGATCGGTCCCGAATAGCTCTTAAGCTAAGACTCATACGTAAAAGTTTTTAAGATAAATTAGGAGTTTTCTGAGAGGACTCTTAGAATCTTTATGAATACGGGCCCTGGTCTTTAATAATGTTCTCAAAATATTATCACAGAAACATTATTTATACATCATTTGTGTTTTAGTTGGACGTTTCAGAACCTTCAGAGAACATTCAAAAGTAACACTTTCATAATGTTTGCAAAATTATGAAATGTTTCCATAATATTCGCAAAACCAAGAAAAAAAAACTATTTTAAAACCTTTGAAAAAACTGAATATTTTGAATGTTGAGAGAATATTCTGAAATAATCTTCCCTTAACTTAATGGGAATGCTAGCAAAACATGCTATGAACATATTTTTGTTAGCTGGAAAAAATTTAAAAAGATTTACTTGCAGGTTTTTGCACGCAATTTTTTTAAAGTAAATTTCACATATGGAATTAAGAAAACTCTACTTAACTAAGTTAAGTAAAATTAACAAAGAAAATAAGTCATTTTAATTTGTCCTGTAAACAGCTGAGTAATTTCTACTTAACTTCTACTTAAACAACACTTCTGTCAGGATCGCTATCATCAAAGATTGACTATTAGCATATAGTTTGGATTGCCGGTATGGTTCTGTTCTGGGCATGAACTCCCTGCGCATCCAAGCAGCCTAGCATGGATAAGAGCAGGGAGAGCAGCAATAACCCCCCTAAGGGTAAACAGATCAGAGCCAACATAATGTATTGCAGATATCATTAATGTTGGAAAATAATTATGAATTTAGTCTGATTCAAGGGGAATTATAATACCAAATCCTGCCTGAACAAGAGGAGGAGCTGGGGATGGAGGAGGGTAAATGAGCTCTGGAGAAACGTGATAGCTGCTGACAGTATCGAGGAGCTATATACACTCAGCTAAAGGATTATTAGGAACACCTGTTCAATTTCTCATTAATGCAATGATCTAATCAACCAATCACATGGCAGTTGCTTCAATGCATTTAGGGGTGTGGTCCTGGTCAAGACAATCTCCTGAACTCCAAACTGAATGTCAGAATGGGAAAGAAAGGGGATTTAAGCAATTTTGAGCGTGGCATGGTTGTTGGTGCCAGACGGGCCGGTCTGAGTATTTCACAATCTGCTCAGTTACTGGGATTTTCACGCACAACCATTTCTAGGGTTTACAAAGAATGGTGTGAAAAGGGAAACACATCCAGTATGCGGCAGTCCTGTGGGCGAGAATGCCTTGTTGATGCTAGAGGTCAGAGGAGAATGGGCCGACTGATTCAAGCTGATAGAAGAGCAACTTTGACTGAAATAACCACTCGTTACAACCGAGGTATGCAGCAAAGCATTTGTGAAGCCACAACACGCACAACCTTGAGGCGGATGGGCTACAACAGCAGAAGACCCCACCGGGTACCACTCATCTCCACTACAAATAGGAAAAAGAGGCTACAATTTGCATGAGCTCACCAAAATTGGACAGTTGAAGACTGGAAAAATGTTGCCTGGTCTGATGAGTCAGATGGTAGAGTCAGAATTTGGCTTAAACAGAATGAGAACATGGATCCATCATGCCTTGTTACCACTGTGCAGGCTGGTGGTGGTGGTGTAATGGTGTGGGGGATGTTTTCTTGGCACACTTTAGGCCCCTTAGTGCCAATTGGGCATGGTTTAAATGCCACAGCCTACCTGAGCATTGTTTCTGACCATGCCCATCCCTTTATGACCACCATGTGCCCATCCTCTGATGGCTACTTCCAGCAGGATAATGCCCCATGTCACAAAGCTCCAATCATTTCAAACTGGTTTCTTGAACATGACAATGAGTTCACTGGACTAAAATGGCCGTCCCACAGTCCCCAGATCTCAACCCAATAGAGCATCTTTGGGATGTGGTGGAACGGGAGCTTTGTGCCCTGGATGTGCATCCCACAAATCTCCATCAACTGCAAGATGCTATCCTATCAATATGGGCCAACATTTCTAAAGAATGCTTTCAGCACCTTGTTGAATCAATGCCACGTAGAATTAAGGCAGTTCTGAAGGCGAAAGGGGGTCAAACACAGTATTAGTGTGGTGTTCCTAATAATCCTTTAGGTGAGTTTATATATGTATGCTGTGATAGACGTCGTGTTCCTATGGGTAGACCTTGACTAACGTTACCTGCCAGAACTGACGCTATACGCTTGACTTTTAAAGTGTAACATCTTAGAAAATAATTAGGGATGCACCGAATCCAGGATTTGGCCGAATATTGGGCTTTTTGACGGGGTTCTGTTTCTGCCGAACCTTAGAATTTTTTTCCACCGAACCTAACCCTAAGTTTGCACTACGAGCGTTACGCTGGTCGAATGTAATGACGCCGCGTTGATTATGGGAAGGTGTTTACTAGGTGGACTGGTCAAATTAATTTGGCTGTGAGAAAGTCAAAATGGAACTCGTGAACAGAACATTTTTTTGGCAGTACTTTCATTCACAAGAAGGCGATTCAAGTTGAGATAAATGTTCAATTTGCAATGCCGATTTGTCTCGTGGTGGCAAGGACCCTAAACAATAGCCGCTGTTAAAACATTTGCGTATGAAACATCCGAAAGAATACGAGTTGTGCATGAAGGAATCTACAGACAGCAGCCAAAACGGCAAAGGAAGGAGAGTCATCCTGGCATAATGTTGACTATTCTTAATTAAAATTAAATTAAATTAAAAGTACACTGCTGTAGGGATGCTCCCAACCGACAACCGCTGCTCATTATCCGATTATTAACCGTTAACTGATGAGATTATAATGTTGAATTGGCATTAAATAAAATTACGATTGACGAGTGTCTGTGACCCATTTTTTCACAGGTTTATTTTACTGTGCAAACAGCAGCATACAGATCAGATGAAATATAAATAATAAATAGGCCTACACTGAATATTTTTCACAATAATTACCAAATTAAGATGACAAAACGAAAACACTGAATCCGTTTGAAGCTTTGAAGAACCGGAATAGTTTTTTTGTCAAATAAAAATAGCAGGCCTACCTCAATCCACACCTATGGGTTTTTTTTAAAAATTTTTATTAACATTATTAACATGTCTAAGTGATGTGGGTTAGTCTGGAGCGCAGCCTGTTGACAGAAAACAACCTCTCAAGCCTTGTTTATACTTTCGTCTGTCTCCGCTGCGCGAGCCTCCACTGACTGGGTGCGCTCCTTCTATGCTCGCCATTGTGCTGTTCTTTAAAACTACAGAGGACGACTCAGGGGTAATTGTTCTATAAACCATCAGGAAACAGTGGCGATAAGAACATATACGTGACAATGTTTACATTAGTAAACTTGACCAAAACCACACTAGAAAACCCTTAAACAAGGTTTCAGATGGCACTGATGTCCCGGGAATACAGAGATAACGCCTCGCTAGAGCGGCCAGCCTCGGGAAGCACCTTTCATTTGCTTTCCACCAGTCAGGAACTTGTACTGCTGCTGTATTTTAATACCGCATAGCATATTTTGCAATATGAGCATCCCTACACTGCTGTGGACGTTGTTTACTTCATTAATGTGTTTACTGTGATAATGGACTGAGGATCGGAGTAGGATTCTGTATTCGGTTTCGGATTTGTCAGAATCTTAACCAGTGGATTCAGTATTCGGCCAAACCCAGTACATCCCTATACATAATACAGTAGATATCTACATAATAGAAGTAGTGCACACCTGAAGACAGAGACATCAGTACACAGTGATGGAAACATTCGATGGATCGTATAAATGTGTATGAGTGTGTCACTTTGAGTAGAAAATAAACTCCAAAATGGCAAGTTACTAAAGCTAACAACAAAAGCAATGATGAAACAGTGTAAATACAGCTGGAAAACAGCCAAAAATCAACCTCATTAATTATTCAAGCCCCAGGGCATGATGGGAACACCCGTATCAGAAAAGTTGAGTAGTTTTACTTCATTTTATAATGTTAATATTTACACTTTAACACGCTTGACTTGAGTACTAATATAGAATTTACTTCGTTTTTTTTATTCTGGCCTGGACTAACTTTTCAATGTAGAAATTACATTTGTTTTTTTCTGTAGTAAAATCATTTTTATCAGTGTGGGTATACAACAAAAGCAATTATATGGGTTAAATCAGGTAGAAACTGCTCTTTTACATGCCAATTTCATGTTACAGTGGAGATTATTGATATTATTAGTTGGTGTTTGTTATAAAACACCAAATGATGCTCATATATTTGTCTGTGAATGCATTCTTTCTGTGTCCATTATGGAGACTCTATCTCTCTTATCTCTTGTGAAGCGCTGCCCATTGAATGAGCACACATCATCCTGGCACTTGTAATCGGCTCAGAGTCGTCCGTTTGAGTCAGAATCACCCCGGCAGATCCCAACAGCAGCGGTTAAGCGGGCCGTTTCCTCACGCGTGGTTGTACTGAACGGTGCTTCTTCATAATACACTGTTTATTCAGAGGGAGTTAAAGCCACTCACATGCACAGGAATCTTGTTTTTCTATTGAGGCAGGTTTTGATTATGAAACTGGTCTTCAGACATGAGACAAAACATGTCTCATAATAACCTTATTGTAAAACAGGGGTGTCAAACTCAGTTGCTGGAGTGCCACAGTCCTGCAGAGTTTAGTTCAGACCCTTCTCCAACACACATACCATCAGGTGTGTTTAATTAGGGTTGAAGCTAAACCCTGGCCCTCCAGTAACTAGTTTGACACCTTTCGTTTTACAATAAGGTCCCATTTTCTAACATTAGTTCCCTATCTATCACTCATTCAGTGTTTTGTCGATTTAGTGACACTAGGGTCCCTATTTTACCGATCGGAGCTCATGGTCTGAAGCTCATGGCGCAGGTGCATTTAGGGCGTGTCAAAATCCACTTTTGCTTGTTTAACGACGGAAAAAAACATTGGAGGACCAGGCACATGGTCCAATAGGGTTGTATCTAGTCTCTTAATGAGTCATGGGTATGTTTCGGGCATAAATAAACCAATCAGAGTCTCATCTCCCTTTCCCTTTAAAAGCCAGTTTCGCTCGCTCCATGGCGGATTCACTGTTTACATGAGGAAAGACTGAACGCTTCTCCAGAGAGGAATCCTTTTATTTTTAATATTTAAAAATGTGTGTGTGCTGCTGCATGTCCCTGTGTGTGTAATAATCAGAGTGTGTGTGCGTTGTGCACCACCTATAGGCCTATATCACTAACACACCCTTTAAATAACACACACACACTGCACTATTGCCTTTAGAGCAGGTGTGTGTTGATCAGTGGTTTTCAGTTCCTCACAATAGCAGCGCTCCAACAATGCTCCTTATCACACCTGGTGTTCAGACCAGACGCCCATGGGTGAACAGATGCGCCAGTGCGTTTGATATTTAAACAGCGTGAACATGAGAACTGCATCCGACTGATATTTACATGTTGTGATGTGTATAGTCACAGTGTGTACAAATAACAAGGTCACATCAGCGGAGTGATTTGGAGTGTTTTGCAAATCACTGAAGTAGCAGTGCTTCGCCGTCTGAGAATATAGTTCCCAGTATGTATACGGTTAGAAGATGGCTGTGTCTCATGTGATCTTGTTATTTGAACACACTGGGACTATACACATCACAACAATAGGAAAATGTTGGTGTTATTTTGTCACTTATTGAGCAGTAGGCTAGCTGGAGCCGTTTACCTCCTGTATTTGTCCTAAGCTAGGCTAGCTGGAGCCGTTTACCTCCAGTCTTTGTGCTAAGCTAGGCTAGCTGGAGCCGTTTACCTCCAGTCTTTGTGCAAAGCTAGGCTAGCTGGAGCCGTTTACCTCCACACTTTGTGCTAAGCTAGGCTAGCTGGAGCCGTTTACCTCCAGTCTTTGTGCTAAGCTAGGCTAGCGGAGCCGTTTACGTCCTGTCTTTGTGCTAAGCTAGGCTAGCTGGAGCCGTTTACCTCCAGTCTTTGTGCTAAGCTAGGCTAGGGGAGCCGTTTACCTCCAGTCTTTGTGCTAAGCTAGGCTAGTGGACCTGTTTACCTCCCGTCTTTGTGCTAAGCTAGGCTAGCGGAGCCGTTTACCTCCAGTCTTTGTGCTAAGCTAGGCTAGCTGGAGCCATTTACCTCCAGTCTTTGTGCTAAGCTAGGCTAGCTGGACCCGTTTACCTCCAGTCTTTGTGCTAAGCTAGGCTAGCTGGAGCCGTTTACCTCCAGTCTTTGTGCTAAGCTAGGCTAGCGGACCCGTTTACCTCCTGTCTTTGTGCTAAGCTAGGTTAGCTGGAGCCGTTTACCTCCAGTCTTTGTGCTAAGCTAGGCTAGCGGATCCATTTACCTCCAGTCTTTGTGCTAAGGTAGGCTAGCGGATCCATTTACCTCCAGTCTTTGTGCTAAGGTAGGCTAGCGGATCCATTTACCTCCAGTCTTTGTGCTAAGCTAGGCTAGCGGTGTGTGCGTCAGACAGAGTGATGGCACGCACGGAGATGAGAATGGTGTGTATGGACTTATCTAACTCTGGGGGATACGGTGAATAAGATAAAGTCACAAAATGTTGGCGTGTTCCTTTAACATTTCCACTTTTTTAATATTCCTCAAAGATTATCCCTAGAATGGTCTATCGAAACAAACATCATCTCTCACTCCCCCAGCCATTCTCATAACTCAATACTTACTCAAAACATTACTCAATGTAGATTAAAATATTTAATACAAAAAGATGTGCATATGTATTTTAAGTAACATTACTGCTATCCTGGCATGAAAAAGGTTAATTTTGAAATACAGCTGTGTTCCTACTTCTTGTCCATACTGTCAGATGTGAAACATTTGTAAAATCAGGAAATATCAAAGCCAGTCTTCATCTTGACTTTGATATTGCCTATTTGATCCTATTTAACCACAGGTGTGCATATATTTTCTGTCACAACCATACATCAACTCCCGCAAACTTTGGGAAATTGTTTGGAATTATTTTTTTCTAATAATGTATGATGAATTAGTTGCTGCAACAAAGTTGGAAGGACAAAATTCTCTCGTATGTGTAGCTGTAAATTTATCCAAACTCATTATCTTCCCCTTTGTCATGCCAGGCAGACGACGCTCTCCGTTTATCTGCTGTCGTTTGTGGGGATGGTGATCTACACCTTCACCCTGAACTTGGGTCATCTGTGGGTCGTGTTCCTCACATCAGGAGTGCTGGGGTAAGAGCTGCATGCATTGGGCACTAACGTCATTTAAGTCCACATGAAACGGAAGTTGCAAGGGTATTTCGTTCCCTATTGTGCCGTATATCCGAGTGAAATGCTTCCCAAACAAGAACAAATGTAGGGCGGGGCTTGATTTTGTCTGTGGGGAATTGATTGGATGGTTGTGGTTTGCTATTGGCTGATCTAATGTGAGTGACAGGTTTGCCCTGCCCTCATCATCAGAGAAGAAATTAAGTTATTATGAATCAAGATTACCACAAACATGAATTTGAAAAAACAATGATGAATGGATAAATCATTTATAATAAATACTGCCATATTCCATTAAAAAAAAAAGAATTATCAGTTTTGATTTCTTAGTTATTTAAAGCATTTGTATTTTTTAATTTCCAGTACAAATATTTAATCATTCTTAAATCAAGATACATTTACTTGAGAAGCAAAACAACATTTTCCGAGAAAATTATACAAATTAAATGAGTTCATAAAATAATATACATCTGCCAGCAGGATCGTCTTGTTTTCCTTTTGAATTAAGTCTGTTTTTCTTACCCCATGGACAGATTTTTTTTCTTGTTTTAAGTTAAACTCACTTGATCTTGATCTATTTCTTAGAAAACAAGACTTATAGAAAGTCCTTCTGCTTCAAGTAACTGTATCTTGATTTAAGAACATATGTGATATGTGTACTGGAAAACAAGACCAAAAATACTCAGGAAATGCATATATTGTTTTGCATTGCAAACATCAAAAGATCAAAGTAAGTGTCATTAATTATTGTTTGTAGAACAAATGCACTTTTCAAGCAAAACATGTACAAAACTATTTTGTTAGTAATTGAAATGATAAAAAAGTACAAGTTATTTGAGACTTTGTGGTTGCCAGATGTTATTGGGACAGTTTATAGCCTCATTTACACATTCAGGGAGAAAGTGGGAGTGTTTTTGGTGCTTGTAGTGTTTCAGCAACACATTATCCTTGTAATATTAATTAACTACATGTACTTACTGTAGGATCATGGTTACACTCTCAGAAAAAAAGGTACAGTGGAGGTTCAATTTTGTTCCTTGGGGAGCAAAACGAATAACTGTACCTTTAAAGGTACACAATTGGTCCTTATGGTACAATTACACCATAGTTTTCCTCACTTAGAGCAGAAGTTTGGTCCTAGAGAGCCGCTGTCCTGCAGAGTTTGGCTCCAACCCTGAAAGACATCTATAGAAGCTCTTATTGAGAATGAACAGAGGTTTAGATGTTGATTGTCGCCATTATGGAGATCAGTGTTTCCTTTAGTTGGCCAGTTTGACTCTTGGCTTTCTATGTGAGTCTGTGGTTTTTGTTACAGTGTTAACAACACACATAATCTGTTCAAATCAAAAGAAGCCATAAACAAAAATGATCATGAAGAAAAATGTTTGACTAAACTCATCACTGAATAAAAATGTTAATAAATAATATTCACCCACAATACTTTCTTGCCACAGATCAGACATTCTGAATTCAGATTTTTAAACACATTCTAGGGGGTGAAAAGTTTCACACAGAGATCAAGAGTCAGCATATGAATCTCAACGATGCTGCAATGCATGCTGGGAGCCATGAGTTTTATACTGTGGTGGTTTAGTAGGGTTGGAGCTAAACTCTCATCAGCTCTCTAGGACCAAACTTGCGACCCCTGACTTAGAGGTACAGAAATGTACTCTTAAGGGAACCACCCCAGTGACGGCCACTTGTACCTTAAAAGGTACAATTTTGTTCGCTTTTGTTTTTGAGAGTGTAGGATTTGGTTTATAGTTAGTTAATTATTATGCATATTTTACTGTTATTACAACAGTCAGTACATATAATATGTGTAACGTCGTGTTAAAACAATGTTTTACCAAAAATGATCTGTGTCTGTTTAGAGAAAAGTTAAACTTTTCTCAGCTTTGTCACTGGATACGATTACATCACATTTCTTGACCAAAGTGCACATATGTGAAGTGGAAGTGGAATACCGCATATTGCTTTTCCAACTGAGGAGCCGAAAAAGTGACTCGGCCCTTCAGCAGAAGCACAGCACCTGGCGACGGGACGTACGTCTTCGTTCCCTCCTTCAGGGAACGAGGGTTACATACGTAACCGAGGCGTTCCCTTTCAGTCGGTCACATTCGACGTACGTCGGAACTGACCGACGAATTGGGATCCCTACCAACACGCCAGAGATGCTGGCCCTTCCAGCGTCCTGCTTGAGCTTACTGGAGTGCTCCAGCTGGAGCGGAAGTCAGGGCTGAAGCAAGGAAGGTCCGACACTGCTGTTTTCTGCAAGAGCCACTCAGTGTTACTATTGGATAACGCTAGGAAAGCGTGCTCGTCTCAGGGAGATGGAGCGCTGTGGAGCCACGTCCTCCAAGGGAGGAGAGGTGGAAATACTCATAAGAACTAACCTGGCAGGGTAGTACAACATATGGCAGTCTCTGGGGTGGATCCAACCTGGTCTCAGGGGGGAAAGAACACACCCAGAGACGACAGAGCGGGGCTCTGTCAAGGGAAAGACACAGGGCTAGCCGACTAGGGTATCGGGTACCGTGGAGAATACACATATTCCACCGTGAGGGAACCAACACATATGGACCCCAGCCTACACACACGTTCCACAAGCATACGGGTGCAGGCCTGGCGTCAGACGGCCGCAACGTCTGACACTGAAGGGGTGATGGAGGAGCTTGACAGGATTCACCATTTCTGGGGAACACAACTGGAGAAGATAACGCACGTATCTGGCCATAGGCGGGAGTGGCGTAGCAAGCCAACACAGGAATGGGTACTTTGCATCTACCGGCCGTTGGAGGCGAGTACACGGGAAGAAACCGGCTCCACACAGAGGCTATAGAATCTAGTGAACGTTTTAGGTGTTACCCTGCCCGCAGCTCTACAGATGTCTGTCAGCGAGGCGCCTTGAGCCAGCGCCCAGGAGGAAGCTACACTCCTTGTGGAGTGCGCTCGCAACCCGAACGGGCAAAGCACGTCTTGAAATTGGTACGCCAAGACAATAGCATCCACTATCCAGTGGGCTAACCTCTGCTTGGAGACAGCCTTTCCCTTCTGCTGGCCTCCGTAACAGATGAAGAGCTGCTCTGAAGTCCTAAAGCTTTGAGTCCGGTCTATGTAAGCGCAAAGAGTGCGGACGGGACATAACAAAGCCAGGGCTGGGTCTGCCTCCTCCGAGGGCAGCGCTTGCAGGTTCACTACCTGGTCCCGGAAGGGAGTGGTAGGAACCTTGGGCACGTATCCGGGCCGGGGTCTCAGGACGACGTGAGAATCAGCTGGAATTCTAGGCAAGATTCGTTGACCGAAAGTGCATGCAGGTCTCCTAACCTCTTGATTGAGGCCAAAGCAACCAGGAGCACTATCTTTATGGACAGGATGTTTAGCTCTGAAGACTGCAAAGGCTCGAATGGGGGACCCTAAAGTGCTCTGAGCACCAGGGCTAAGTCCCAACAGGGTACCAAGGATGAACGAGGAGGATTTAGCACCTCTAAGGAACCTGACAATTAAGTCATGCTTACCGATGGATTTACCAGCTACTGCATCGTGATACGCCGCTATCACTGCGACGTACACTTTGAGGGTGGAGGGAGACAGCCTTCGCTCCAACCCATCCTGCAGGAAAGAAAGCACAACGTTAAACAACACCTTCGGGGGTCTTCGCGGTGGGAAAAACACCAGTCAACGAACAGGTTCCACTTCAAGGCATAGAGGCGCCTCGTAGACCCCTGGGTCGGAACTACCCTCGTGCAGACCCTTGAGCGCTTTGGCCTGGTAGACCTGCAGGAGCGCCATGGCATGCAAATATGACGTGGCTTCTCCACAGGCTGCGTAAGCCTTGCCCGTTAGACCGGACGAGAACTTACACGCCCGGGAGGGGAGACGTGGGATAGCCCGTCAGTCCGCAGCGGCCCTGGGACACAGTTGCATCGCCACTGACCGATCGACTGGGGGAATCCCCACGTATCCCTTAGCCGTGCCACCATCGAGGGTAGTGAGGACGGAGGAGCCACTAGATCGGTGGCGGGCACTGTAGGGCACCGACCACGATTTCATAAGCTCCTGATGCACTTCCGGGAAGAATGGAACCGGGGCGGAGCGCTGAGAACCCGAGAAACCAATCATCCAACCGCGAGGGTTCGGGACACGGTGGGGGGTTCCACTCGAGCCCGACACTCGCGGCGGCCTGGGAAAGCATAGCCATAAGTTCTGGATCAGACTCGGGCAACGCTACCACACCCGAAGGGGGTAACGCAGCCGAATCCTCATCTCCGGAACCCATAACCCATGTCCTCAGCCGGAGCCCCAAAAGACCAGCGCGCTCCTCCGGAAGCTCCACCGGCGCAGCGGAGGGTGGGAGGGGCCCAAGGGGTTTTTGGCCCGTCGGGGAAGCCCTGACCGTCACCCTCAGATCTCCACCAAAGGCATCAGCCAAAGTAGCAGCCCTCTGCTTTGCAGCGGGAGAACCACTAGATCGGGGGATGCTCAATGGGACTCCACCCCGTCTGAGGTATTCAAGCCTAGATCTAAGCACTGCGATCAGGGCCGTTTTTAGGCATAGGCAAACTAGTAGGGGGCGCCATCAGTAGGGGGGGCGCCAATAAGCGCATATCTGGCATTAGATGTTTGTGTGTAAAGGGTGTCACGGCCACCCTAAAATGTTATTGCCGCCCCCACTAGTTCCCCCACACTATTGTGGCAGTCTAGAAATCACGCTGTGAATTGGCAGATAGCATTGCTCGGTGTGTATGTTAGAGGCAAAATATTACTGCACACTTACTTCAGCATTTCATGATGTAGTGAATGTGCAGTTATATTTTGACTCTATAAAGCTTTCTTAATTGCTCCTCCAAAATGTTTTTGCGCCAATGCATTGTTAAAAGAATCAGTGTGTTTTGTAATTGTCCCATATAAAACTTTAGCGGCCAATTTAAAAATGGTATAATAAAAGACTGCACAAATATAGGCTATATATTATAGGCCTAGGGCTATACAGGCATCTGGCTATTAATTTGAATCCTTATTAACAAATATATACAAATATAATTTGGTATGTATGTATTTGTTAATTAATACCAGTAATACCAATGTTGCTTTTTAAAATTTGACTGGGGGCACCAATAAGGATTTCGCCTAGGGCGTCAGAATGGCTAGAAACGGCCCTGACTGCGATGGTCATGTTCCCGCAGGGGGAACATGAGTCATTCACGAACGCTGCCTCAGCGTGCTGAACGCCCAAACACGTGAGACAACGATCATGACCGTCAACTGGGGACAGAAAACGACGGCATCCAGAAACACACGGTTTGAATGACATCTTGAAAAAGACACAGGGTCAAACCGTGTTGCTCTTTTAGAAGAAATTTGCTCTTTTATAGTGCTGAAGCACTCAGGAAGATGGCCGCGGCCCACAACGGTCCGATAATGCAAGCCCGCGTGTGAGCACTCAAGAGGAAACGCCCAGCGAACCGACACAGGAAACAGTGTTGAAGCGTCACGCCAGCACCAGGTAAGAGCAGCTTCTCGTAGAGACTTGTTCAAACTCTCCATAGAAAATAGTTTTCTCACAACCGTTTGGCTCCGAAGTTGAAAGCAATATGCGGTATTCCACTTCCGTATTTATACCCGCGGTGCGGGGCGGTGCGTGGACCGTATGCCAATATGGATTGGCTCATTTCAAATACACTCGAAGTAGATTGGTCTCTGAAGACAGATCCCAATTCGTCGATCAGTTCCGACGTACGTCGAACTTGACCGACTGAAAGGGAACTACAGAGCTTTGATCATAAAAATATCATCAATGCATACAAAACATGCATTTTATTTAAGTAGTCTGTTATACTGGTATAAAGATCTCATTTACATTATAAGTTATCAGAATTTCACCTTATCTTTGTCTATAAAAGCCTGAAAAAGCCTGTAAAATATAAATGGTAGCACCTACTAACGGATCCATGCTAACCAGCCATTTCTACACAGACCAAGTAACAATCTTTTATTTTTAATAATTTGATGTGCTAATGGCTGACTGATAAAACCCCACAATTTCCAGTAACGCTGCATACAGTGTGTTTGTTGACCGCTGCGATTCGTCCACCTCTTCTGCTGTCTGACCGCAGGTTCTTCATGACGGGTTATCTGCCGCTGGGCTTTGAGTTTGCAGTGGAGCTGACGTACCCGGAGTCAGAGGGAACATCGTCAGGACTGCTCAACTGCTCAGCGCAGGTCATGCGTCTAGGCTGTTTCCAGACCTGTAGATCGTTCGTTTTGTTCTGAAACAAGCACTTAAATTGTTAAATGTTTCATTTTCTTCTTGGTTCAGCTCCGGTAACATTTCCAAAATGTGTTTATGCAAGCCACATCTAAATCCATGTCAAATTCAAAGTTAGTGTAACGGAGGCCAGCTAGTAGTTGCTGTGCGAGTAAACCTCACTCCTCTGATCTCAAGAGATGCTCTTGCAGCCTTTAGCCTCCTTGTTAGAGCGTCTGACTCTCATGTCGGCAGACCCGGGTTTAAGTCCCACATGGAGTGGGGCGGTTCGAACAGGAGTGGTTAAATTGGTGCCGTGACCCGGATGGGAGTGAGGTTTAGGGGGGGGAGTGTAACGGAGGCCAGCTAGTAGTTGCTGTGCGAGTAAACCTCACTCCTCTGATCTCAAGAGACACCCTAGCGACTGACGCTAGCAGTTGCAGCCTTTAGCCTTCTTGTTAGAGCGTCCGACTCTCATGTCGGCAGACCCGGGTTTGAGTCCCGCTTGGAGCGGGGCGGTTTGAACAGGAGGGGCTACATTAGCAGTTTTATGTTTTAGTTCATGTTTGTAGCGTTGAGCTCATCTATAAGCTAGTGTACAATCTGACAAAATTCACTTTTAGCAAACAGAACAAAAATCGTCATCTAGCTCTTGGGATGTACTTTATATGACCAGGGCCTAAAATGAACACTCGCCAAGCGCCAAATTGGTATTGGCGAGTATATGGTGTCAAATGCTAGTTGGCCGGTAATATTATCATGAATTCTAACAGTGCAATGTTGTGAGGACATGAACGGTAAACAAGCATGAAAGACGCTCGGTATAGTGACAGGCCAGCTCTGCATCATCACAAGAGTTTAAGCCTTGGCAATTTAAATATTCAAGCGCAAGAAGACGCAAAAGAGAACTCAATTTCCGCTGCGTGGAAAGTTTTGTGTGCGCAAACATCCGAAGCATGCAAATTGTGCTCTCTTTTAAGTCTTCTTGCACTTGAACAGACACATTCACAAATTTTTTTCAAAAATGCTTGTCCCCGTGAGTATCCTAGTAAACATAGCCGGTTATGGCTTAAGTGAAGTGAACACAAACATTAGAGAAAGATTAGTGTATCAGTATATTAGATCTGTGCATTAGTCTTAAAGTGATAGTAGCCTAATATTTCTTCTGCTGTCTGTGTTTTAATGTTAATCAAACAACAAATGACTCATGGCTCTTGACTGAAGAACTTTTGTAACTTTAATAAGGATTAATCAATGTTTAATTTATACTGTGAAGACTATCCAGTGTTTTACATTTGATTACTTTTTTCAGTGTCTCTACCTGAAAATTACTGTTACTTGTCTCTAAGAATGTTTTACTTTATATTAGTTAGGCTGGTAGTTTTAGCTGTGGCCTCAAAATTGTAATAGAGATTTGTGAATTTTCACTGGCATCACATGCTCATGATCGTTCTGATGTGTGCAGATGTTTGGTATCGCATTCACCATCATTCAAGGCAAAATCCTGGATCACTTCAGCACACTGGCCGGCAACATCTTCCTCTGTGTGTTCCTCTTCATCGGCTCCATCATGACAGGTACAAACTCATCAGTCATCACATGACACTCATCATGTGACAGCTGCACTCGTCTTCTGCACATGTGACGTTTTATTGCAGATAGAGCATGACTCAGTGACACACTTAAACACTCAGGGTGTCATTGTTTTACACACACTGAAAAAAACTGGAAACGACCATGAAAATCATGGGTTATGGTTTAAACTGTGTTTGTTCAGCTTGTCTAAAAGCAAAGAACACTCCCCATAGAAAATAAACACCTAAAAGAAACTTATTTTTAAATAGTGTTTTTGCTTGACACCAGATGTGTTGATGTGCTGAACAGACTGTGTTTCTCTGCCTCGCAGCGCTTATAAAATCTGACCTGCGGCGACAGAAGGCCAACCAGAAGTCCCAGACAGAGGTGAACGCTGTAAGTATGTTATAAATGGACTTTAGCATAAGAAATAATGCCTGAAGAGGTGCCTCTGTATGATCGGATGCTCTATCTGGCTGTGTGAAAAAGAAAAGGTGCAGCACATCCAAGAGGATTGAAACATAACATGGGTTTAATGGGATTTTATGTTGACTTTTAGCTCATAGAATATACATTAGAACAGATTGTCCTCTACTAGGAATGCTGTCATGCTGTTAGCACATTATGATTAAAGCTGCACTATGTAACATTTTTCCAGTAAAATATCCAAACCCCACTAGGCCAGTGTTATTTATTTTGTTCAGTTGAGCACTTACAACATCCCATATGTTTGCAACTATTTGTAAATCGTGAGATGCTATTTTACTCGAGGAACCGGGACGTGTGAGGGCGTGGCCTGTCGATGACATCATATCCGCGTTCCCCTCGGTTTGTGGTTTTATTCTGCAGAAGCGCTTTCCTCTCACTGCAGTGTGAACACGTGTCATAGCAGCCGGCGAGAGAACGCACAGAGTAACGCCATCCCATCATCCACACACTCAGATGTGTGTAATATGATCAGCAGAGCTGCGTTCCCTCACACTCATGAGCGGAGGAGCGGAAGTGGCGACTGTGGCTTCATAATAAAAGTCCCGCTG
The DNA here is from genome assembly GCA_023566225.1 of Romanogobio albipinnatus. Classification (NCBI taxonomy): domain Eukaryota; kingdom Metazoa; phylum Chordata; class Actinopteri; order Cypriniformes; family Gobionidae; genus Romanogobio; species Romanogobio albipinnatus. The sequence continues at coordinate 3,116,533 of CM042249.1, read as the reverse complement.
CTCGCGAGGCGTGTGTTGCGTTCATCTTATGAACAATCGCTCCAGCGGTTCCTCAGCTCCACAACACTCGGTCCTGCTCTGCTTCAGACTACAGTAACGCTAATAATCACATCAACATGATTTCTGCCCGAGTCCTGTCCCCATTCTGAGCTGAAGACCACATGACCCAAGAGTCTGCGCTCAAACGTGATGTCATCAAACTACGCCTCTGTTTTGAACAGGCGACCTCTAGCGGACGGAAAACTTACATAGTGCACCTTTAATATAGGATGTCTGAAAAAAGATTAAATGCTGCCGGAGAACTATAGGCATATCGTCCTAGAATAACATACGATGAAACCAGCCGAACCAATTGAAAATGATCATGTTAAGCTCTCCATTAGGTTAAATGAACTCTGAAGGCTGTTGTGGTTCGATGATCTACTGTAGCAGGGCTGTGCAGAGAGTTCTTCAGGGGCAGGGGCTCAAATGTAAAAAAGGGGCAATATGTATAGGTCTATATATATATAAGATGTCTCTTATGCTCATCAAGCCTGCATTTATTTAATCAAAAATACAGAAAAAACAGTAGCCTAATATTGTGAAATATTATTACATTATGTTCTTTTTAACTTTTTATCAATCAAAGAATCTTGAAAAGAGTAGCACAGTTTCCATCATTGACATTAAATCCTACTATTAGAATGATTTATCAATGATCATGTGACACTGAAGAGTGGAGCAATGATGCTGAAAATCCAGCTGTGATCACAGGAATAAATTATATTTTAAAGTATTTTAAAATAGAAAACCATTATTTTAATAATATTTCACAATATTGCAGTTTTTTTAATCAAATAAATGCAGGCTTTATGAGCATAAGAGACTTTTTTCATGATTCTGCAATCATCAAAGATGGTAATATAATAAAGTCCTTTCACGTCACCATTTCTCCAGCCTACACTTCACATAATAGGCCTTTAGGTGCTCGTGGCACTTGGGTTTTGTTAACTTTGATAGTTTCATGAAATAGTAAATGGTGTAGCCTAGCAAGATACATAAATACAAGTGAATTTAACACTTCCCATTAATGTGACTTTTGCTGCTGCTGGTTTTGTGCAGGGATTTGTTTGTTGTCAGTTAACATCCATTTTGTCAGTGATGCAATTAATAAAATGAGACAAACCGCAGGAAATCGTTCCACAAACGTTAGTTCATCTGTCCATGTCATTTTCAACCGATTTATGAATAAGAGCAGAAAATGACCGCTCCACTTCACATCGCCCAATGGAATTTGAACTGGCTTTGCCAGATCACGATTGGTTGGTGTATATACATGACAAAGGGGCGTTGGTGAATTAATGTAATATGAATGTAATATTTTAAAATATATAATATATAGATTTGTAATTAAATCAACACATTAGCTCTGATTATGGATGAAAAAAAATGATTGGTTGACTTTTTTCCCATGAGGCCACACACTCTCTGAAAGGACCATATTTGGCTCGCGAGCCGTTTCCGAACAGTGGAAAATCAGCAGCCAATCAAAACGCACGCAACCATAGCAACGCGTTATGGCAACGCCTCAACAGAAATGATCCGACTTTTGAGCCGTTCGTTACTATTGCATACATTGTCATGTTATTATAATCAGATTTATTTCGTTTTATTGACCACGATATTATTATTGATATTTGTCTGAGAGGGGCACTTTTGATTCATTTTGAAAAAGGGCAGGGGCTCGAGCACCCAAAGCCACGCATGATGACTAACAGACAGCAGACAAACGGCAATCCACCTGTCACTCAAAGTGGCCACGCCCTTAATTATGCAGGACTTTAAGGCTTTATATAATGTAAACGAATGAGTTATAAAATAATTCCCCCCTCACAGTCGTCCTGAAGGGCAAAATTAGCCGTACAGAGCAAAAGCACAGTTTGTCCCAGACTGTAAACATGTGTTCTTCTGCTGTAAAGTTGGGCATTTTAACACGAGCTCAATGAGATTCTGCTCCTTCTGGAGTCTGTCTCTAGTGGCCAGTCCATGAACTGCAGTTTAACTCACTTCCCTATCGGCTTCAGGAGAAACTGGAGGAGGAGCCGCTTGGTCGGAACACTTCAACTCTACAAGACTGACACTGTTCCAAAACACAGCAGGGTGTCATAGAGAGGCTTCAGATCCAGAATAATGAAGATTGACGTATAGTCACCTATGAGTTTGCATCTTCTATAGAGCTGACACTAGGTTCAGTAACAGAGTCAAATACATAAAACAGGGTGGAGAAATAAGAAAAATAGACGGAAACAAATGAACAGGACAAACAAACTCAATGGGGCCATCTGGTGGTTATATAGGGAGTGCTGTGATGTAGTGGTCAGAGCTCAGGGCTATTCAATTATTAATGTGTATATGTTATTCTTCAGATGAAAGTGTATTTCATGTTGCTGTTCTCCACAGATGAGTCTCTGTCTGTCTGTTCTGATTGGTTATGGACAACAGGAACAAGAAAACTGTGCTAAATGAATAAGAGACTGTATGTTAACCCTCTCATTGTACATGAGGCAGTGATTTTAAAGTCAGTGTTTTTGCATTCTCTCACTAAACGTTTGCATTAACTGGACACCGAGTTCGCTCGCTGTTATTTTGTGATGGAATAGTGCATGATGGGAGAAAGAAAACGTGACTTGTACGTTTCGTGAGAGAATGCAAATGTTTTGAGAGTGAATGCAAAGTTACTTTAGTTTTGAATAAATAATTGAATTGAAACAATTGAATAAATCCCTCCCTGTGTTCAAGAAAATGGTACATTTGTGGATTAGAGCAGGATACAGGATGTCCCAAACTGCGGCTCATGGTAATTGCTGTGCCTCATAAACGTGGCGCTTGCCCAGTTACTGTAGCTGTTCTTCAGCCCAGTGGAAGTGTTGTCCAGGCTGAGCGTGATGGTGTGATGATCAGATCTGACAGCGGAGGAGAAAGAGCTGGAGGACACAGCGAGTCCTGATTCTGCCACTGATGGGATGTTGTCATGGGACAGGAGGATGTTCAAGTGCCCCTATATGCTGTTTTAAAGGTTCCTGGTGTTGTTTCTCAGTCTCCTACAGTAGGGGCTGTTCCAGAGAGCAAGGTTAACTTACCGTCACATATACCCTGAACTCTTGGTTGATTAACCCAGACCTTGCTTACTCTGGGTATATCGCTTACTGTTGGGATTGGTCTACTCTGCTCTGATTGGTCAGACGGCCCAGTCTGTTGTGATTGGTCTACTCTGCTCTGATTGGTCAGATGGCCCAGTCTGTTGTGATTGGTCTACTCTGCTCTGATTGGTCAGATGGCCCAGTCTGTTGGGATTGGTCTACTCTGCTCTGAATGGTCAGATGGCCCAGTCTGTTGTGATTGGTCGACTCTGCTCTGAATGGTCAGATGGCCCAGTCTGTTGTGATTGGTCTACTCTGCTCTGATTGGTCAGATGGCCCAGTCTGTTGTGATTGGTCTACTCTGCTCTGATTGGTCAGATGGCCCAGTCTGTTGTGATTGGTCTACTCTGCTCTGATTGGTCAGATGGCCCAGTCTGTTGTGATTGGTCGACTCTGCTCTGAATGGTCAGATGGCCCAGTCTGTTGTGATTGGTCTACTCTGCTCTGATTGGTCAGATGGCCCAGTCTGTTGTGATTGGTCTACTCTGCTCTGATTGGTCAGATGGCCCAGTCTGTTGTGATTGGTCTACTCTGCTCTGATTGGTCAGATGGCCCAGTCTGTTGTGATCGGTCTATCTGCTCTGATTGGTCAGATGACCCAGTCTGTTGTGATTGGTCTACTCTGCTCTGATTGGTCAGATGGCCCAGTCTGTTGTGATCGGTCTATCTGCTCTGATTGGTCAGATGGCCCAGTCTGTTGTGATTGGTCTACTCTGCTCTGATTGGTCAGATGACCCAGTCTGTTGGGATTGGTCTAGTCTTCAGTGATTGGTCAGATGACCCAGTCTGTTGTGATTGGTCTACTCTTCAGTGATTGGTCAGACGGCACAGTAGACGCTGTTCAGCTAACATTATACAAATTTGTTACATTGTTATGTATATATGTAACAGGAAGTAAGACTGGAATTACTTGTTTCAGGCAGTTCAGAATCACTTCTTTCTTTTAGGAGATACCTCACATTATTGTGGTCTTTGATGATGATCTTTAAAACTTTCACATTCACAGCATGAAACGTAATATTAGTTTTACCTTAAAGGTCCCGTTCTTCGTGATCCCACTGTTCAAACTTTAGTTAGTGTGTAATGTTGCTGTTAGAGCATAAATAATACCTGTAAAATTATAAAGCTCAAAGTTCAATGCCAAGCGAGATATTTTATTTCACAGAAGTTCCCTTTCAAAGCCTACAGCGAACGGCCGGCTTGGACTACATCCTGGTACTTCCTTCATTAATGACGTCAGTAGAACAGTAGAACAGACTAACCTCCGCCCACAAGAATACGCAAAAAAGGGGGCGTGGTCTTGTTGCTCTCCCACGTGGAGAAGAGGAAGTGTCGCGTGGAGAAGAGGAAGTGTTGCGTTTGAGTGTGTTTGTCGCCATGTCGTCGAGACGCTGTTATTTTCATCCCGGAGTCAAATCACCTTTGTTTGGCTTTCCCAGGGACGCTGTAGAGATCATTGAGCGCATACATCTCCCGTTAAGAGGCGTGACCTTTCCACGTGTGCTAAGCTGCTGTCCAATCACAACACAGGAACCGCTGGCACAATCAGAACTTGTTACGTATTTCTGAAGGAGGGACTTCATAGAACAAGGAACTCATCAGCCGTTTTTAGGACAGTGAGAACAGCGGTGTACAGATGAGTAAACTGTGTGAAAAATACTGGGTTTTTTTACACGCGAAACATGAACACATGTTATATTGCACACTGTAAACACAATCAAAGCTTCAAAAACACACGAAGAACGGGACCTTTAAGGGGCACTTAAGTATAAACTCAGGGTTCAAACTGCACGAGAGAGCATCAGGTGAAAGAAAACAGCCTGTTGTGCCTGGAGAGGGTGTAGTAAAATCATCCATAAACCACTGGTTTTTTGGCATTTTTAGAGAAAGCAAATATGTTACAAACATAGCAACAAAAGTGTGCAGCTAGTGAAAACCAGGTGTTTGTTTTAAAAATAAAATAATAGGTCCTATATTAATAAAAAATTACACAGGTCTCCTGAACGATATTCCCGCCTAGTTCTAATCTGATAAATGTGAGAATAAGGCATGAAGATATTACCGTATGAAGCGGTGTGTAATGTCAAATAAGTTTGACTTGACTATTACCTTTCCTTGTTATTTCTGTGCATTTTTATGTTATATAATTATATTATGGTTGCTTAAGTAGTGATGGACGGATAAATGTAGTGTTTCTTTTTATCCCATTTAGGGCTCATCTGTACATTCCCAAGATGGAAAATCGTTGCCAGTAAAAGAGGTTAAGATGTAAACCATTGGAGTGAAACGTTCCTCAGCGCATGTGTACACAACGATTATCAATCACTCAAAACATACACATTGAATCGGCAATGGATTTCAGAATCTGACTCCTGCTCCGGGCTCCTCCCACCATCATCAATACTCTGGTCTCTTTCATCTTCCCTGGTCTCCTGTTCTCTGCTTCCTCCGCCCTTATTTGGACTGTTGGCACGAGGTGGGGCGTAATGTCAGTTTTTAGGGCCCGAGCACCGATGGTGTGAGGACCCTATTGTAAATGCTCAGCCTATTCTTCTTCCAACAACGTCATATTTGCACAGTCTAATCTAAAGGCCTCACTGTGCGTTCACACTGCCACCGGTGAGAGCGCCAAACTTCGCTCTGGCCGCCCTGCCATCGACGCTGTAGAAAGATTCGTGGACGCGCTGACGCTCTGATGTAGATCGAATGCTTGGTCTTTATTTAAACTTTATTTAAAGGGGCCAAAGCAAACAATCATGTTGATCGGCATTTGTGCAGACTGACCACAGGTAGTGTATAACTGTATAAGTTACCCCATGAAATCATTTAAATGTGAAAGCGAAAAAAAACCCAGATCGATTGAAAGATCTTAACATATTTGCTAACGAAATAAACCAATTAAAGCCATTTGAGTGGTGTGGCGTTTGTGTTCATGGTTAAGTGCTAGTCTAATATCAACATGCAGTTTATAGGAGACGTTTGCTAGCCGTGGACTTTAATTAACATTAATGTGTGTGTGCAGCCCACATTACAATAACTGTCCTGGCTGAAGTGCAGCATTAATGCCATTGGTCAAATCGGTGTTGTTTTGAGCAAATTAATTGTATTCCCGCTGAAAAACAAGCGTTCTAGAGCGAAAATGTTTCCTATAAATAGTGTCGCGCGCCTTCTCATCAAACCCGCCACAGCAATGATCGACCTCTCCTCCATTTTGCTTGGGAACTAATGTGGTGGGAACCAAAGTTTACAGCACTGCGTTCTCTGGGATCCTCTCAAGCGGAGCACTTCTACATTCCCATTGGTTGCCGCCGAACCGCATCACAACTCATTACCATAAAGTTGAGCTGATTTCGACTCTCCTCGACGACCAAATCGTTCAAGACTTGACTAAATGGTCAAGTTCACATTTGAATTGTAAATAACATTTAATAAAGGACCAAGCATTGAACCCTGTGGTACCCATCATTTAGTAAAACATTTTTTAAATCTTATTATTATTAATTTTATTATTTTATCATATATTAAATTGAGACCTTTACATCAGTTAACAGCTGTTTTGTAAAGGATTATCATAACAAATTCACAACATCACACAAATGTTGGAAATTATGCAAATCAACAGATTTTGTAATTGTTATAACAAGGTTCCATCTGCATTCTGAGCAGTTTTGAGAAGTTTATGCATTCCATATAGCAAAAATGCTATGGGGAGCAAGTGTCTTTCATACATGGAAATGATCCTAAATGTATTATACATGTACAATATCAAAATCCTCTCAATTTTGTAAATGGGGATTTATGGAACTGCGTTCTCTGGGATCCTCTCAAGTTGCCGGCGAACCGTACCATAGCTCATTACCATAAAGTTTAGCTGATTTCGACTCTCCTCGACGACCAAATCGTTCAAGTGGCGCCATCTTGCCACCGTCTCCCATTGAAAATTAATGACTTCCGGTCACTTTGACGCTCTCTTGGCGGCTGTGGGAACGCACAGTTAGTGATGTTAAATTGTGAAGATCTTGAGTTTTTCCTGAAGGGCGTGTCCGTGGCGGTCTCACAAAGTTTCGCCATGACACAGGAAGCTGTTGTAACTCGGGCATACAATGTCCAATCTGCCCCAAACTTCACATGTTTTATTAGACCTGAAGTCCTGACCTGAAGACTCAACATGCCAATATTCAGTTACAGTCATAGCGCCACCTGCGGGCAACAGGAAATGGCATGTTTTACGCTGTGATTCACTCCCAGAAACCCATTCAAATATGCCATCAAGTGCCAAAAATACTGGAAACATGTTAAGTTATGCAACACGTGGCTAAGTGCTAATGTATGTGATTAACGCCATGAAACAGGAAGTTGTTGTAAGTCAGGCATGCAATGTCCGTGAAAAACTTCACATGTCTGATAAGAGTCCTGACCTGAAGACTCTACATGCCAATATTCAGTTACAGTCAAAGCACCACCTGCTCGCAGCAGGAAGTGTGGCACATCAGAATGACTTTTTTCATATATTTACCCGCTTAAATGCATGATGATGAGAAATTATTCATTTGATTAGTCATGCTGTTCAACTGTTGCCTAACAAGTTCCCTTGTTTCGTTAGTGAGTTGTCCGGTCTTGCCAATGTATACGTGTTGTTGCAATTTACCTGCCTTCATCTGTGTTTGACTTGTAGATTAAATATTATAGAATAGATTCATCTCCTTCATCGTGTGTGTGTATATACAACCCAATTGTGTGACACATGGCAAGATCAATGTATTTTAAAAGAAACCAAAAATAATAAATCGCAGTAGTAATGAAAAAACAACTCGCATCATTATAACACACATTATACAACATTCAAAATGTCAATATTTGATACAGTTAGGATTTATTCTTGGTGAAACGTTTTGAAGGTAATATATTCATAGCTGAGTACTAACTTCAACTAAGCTGTGTTGAAATTCATGAATACACTTTACATCGCTACGGTGTAATTAGTATTAGTGTTGTAGTCAAGACCACCTAAACCGAGACCAAGACCAGGCCAGCACTCCTTAAATTCATCTAAAAGATCCACATCTGCTGTCTGAGAAATGTCTTATGTTTAATAAATAAGCACAATTAGAATAGTAAGACACTGTAGCGCTGTTACCAATCAAATCACTGACAATAAAACTCATGGCACAGAAGTTGCATCTGAATTGGTTCAATTACACCTGCATAAATCATGTTCAGATTAATTTAACATTAAAACATTCACGGAATCATTTATTCAACCGATTTGTTCACAGCAGCGGATTCATTTACCAGTCCCTCCAGAAAAACGCGATTATGTGATCGCGTGATTTAACGCATAATCAGCCAAAGTCTGCATATTTATGCGGGGGCCGCATTTTTTCAAATACGCCGCACTTTCGCCGCATAAATTGCCTATTTCCGCGTGCAAAATATGCGGGGCTAGCATGATTTCATAATCCCCGCATTTTCGTTGCAAAAAAGTCATATATATATTAGCAGAAAGTTTTAAGTTTTTTGTTTATTTCACACAAGAGCCGCCATTTCCGCCTATTGCCATGGGAACGCTTTGAAGACGTAATTACCCGACGCGAACGTCATCGAAAAGCTGCAAACCCCGTGGAGAAACCATAGATATCAGTGAAACCATGATGAAGCGCAAACTCCCATAGGCCAACAAAAATAACAGCAAAAGACGCGCAAAGCAGTTTCCCGCTGTGATGACCGATTTCAAAACACAGCATCATGAAGCTTTGAAGCGTTATGAATATTAATTTCATTTTTGGGTGAACTAACCCTTCAAATGAATGTGAATAACAGGAGGTGGAATATGTATCATACAGATCCATGCATTAGTATGCTCAGTAGGCAAATGATTTTATATACATATTTATTTTTCATTTAGCTACATTTTGGTAACATTATTGTTCAACTTTATTGTGCAACGGGGAAATGTATTTGCATTTTATTTTTAATTAACCTCAGTTTGTTTGAACAAATATCTAAATATGTGGTTTGACTTTTGTTTTTGGTTTATATCGCCCGGTACTGTGTCGATAAAAGTTTGACGTGGTCCCAGCCGTCTCAGTAAGCGTTGCGTTGCAGAATTTACACACTGCTGAACGTTCTCTTTTGGATGCTTTTTTGCAGATTAACTTTTTGTGGTTTATGTAGCCAAATTGTTTAACAGAAGATTTGGCTGACATCTCCCCGACGGTCACGGAGACGGCACAGCTTGCTCATGTCTCCCGCATTCACGTGTGGAGTGTGTGTGAGACGCGATATGCGATGTGGGGGGTGGCGGCGCGGGGAGGGACAACTGCCACCATAAAGCAATTAGTAAAAACTAAAAACATTTACATTTAGACATCGGAAGTTTAATGTCTAATCACAGTAATGATGTTAACAAATAATTTTGTGATATGCCCTCAGTTGTGGTCTTGACCGGTCTTGAAATAAAATCCGAGACGAGACCAAGACCTTTAAAAAGTGGTCCCAAGACCGATCTCGAGTACTACAACACAACCACAAACTCACATAAAAAGCAAAGAGTCAAACGGCCTTATGGTGAAAGGAAACACTGATCGCCATAATGGTGACCAAACATTTTCTACATCTGAACCTGTTCATTCTTAAGAACTTCTGTTTCCAATAGACACAAAATTGGCTCAACTACAAAAGATTTGTGACAGAATAGTTGCACCTCTCCAGAAAACAAATAATGTCAAAAGTTGACTCAACTAAACGTTTACAAAAGTTGAGTCAACAGGAAAAGGCTAGGGGAAATTAGTACTAAGACTTTGAGATTTGTACAGTGTGTGGATTTTGAACCAACACAACAAAATCTGTCATTTCAACTTTGTTCAAGTTGTGTTTTTACAGTGCAAATGTATCAGTTCTGGTACTTGCACTCCTAACTGTTATCATCACGTAAATACTATGGTTGGATTATTGTGTTCTTTATGTATACACACACAAAATGATACACAGCTTTCTCAATCCTCCAAATCAGTGAAGCATTTAACCAAAAACGCATCTCATTCAATCGTGTTTTAATAAGTAAAGGACCAAATATTGCAAAATGCGTTTTATTACTTCGAAATTCTTACAAATTATAGACTTTTTCAGAGCAACTGAGATTACATCATTATTATCGTGTTAGTAAAGCATTCTTATTTCATGATTTGTTGTTGACATCAAAGGTTATCATGACAAATCAAATTTCTATTTGATCAATAGTAAAGACTTTTACTTCACCATAGTTAGCAATAACAAGTACATTTTATTGCCGCATGTTAAAGCCCCAGAGTGCATTAGTAACGTGCACTACATGCAGGTGTGTTCAAGAACTTGAATAGATTTTGTCCATGGCTGGCTCCAGACTGTTATCTTGCACTGAGTGACCTAAAAGAAAAGAAAAGTCTCTTTTAATATGGGAATGGAGAAATGCAAACAGGCAAGTGCAATACTGTAAATGAGAGCGTGTGTCTTACATTGGCGGGGGCCTGCTCAGTGGCACACAGGGTCTCAACCCCACCCTTTCTGCAGCTGGTTTTGCCCACCTTCACCGTGAAGATGTACTTCAGGCCCGAGACAACCTAGAACAACCAGACACATGTTCAGACATAGTTGAGTCAATCCTGATGCATTGCGTCACATTATACAAACAGAACCTTTTAAAAGATCTTTCTTACCATAAACATACCGTGATATGAACACAGAGGACATTTAACCTCTGCAGACCCTGACCTCATATCGTTTGAAAGCTTTCCGGAGATATGCCTCACTTTGGCATTTTCTTTTACACAAAGAAACTTATTTACACTAAATTACTCTGGGACCATTTCCGCCTGGATTTGGCCGAACCAAATGTAAAAGCTTCCCATACACACATACAGTGTCTCTAAATACACAATACTGCTGTCAATTTACAGGAAACCCTTTGTTTTATGAAAAAGTTTCATAAAACACTGCTAAAAGTGATAAACATGTAAATATATGTTGTCTGAGCTGTAAAAACCCTCCCAAAAAAGAGGCGCTTTTTGATTTTTTTAGTTATAAATTTAGTTTTGAAAGTGTGTGTTCTAGCACCCTGCAGACAGTTTGGGCTGTTTCCACTAGACTCCAGAAATTACTTAATAAGTAATTAATAAGATGTTAAAGGGGGCGGAAATCCCAAAAATGGTCCCAGAGCTTAAGTGGTTAAAGCAGTAAAAAGTAATTTATGGTAATTTTTTTTCAATTTTCAAAAAATATTTTCGAAAACACTTCAAGTACTCAGTATTCAGACGGTCAGCGTTTGAATAAATCGACTCAATGACTCACTCATTCACAGTCAGCGTTTGAACGAATCCACTCAATGACTCACTCATTCAGACGGTCAGCGTTTGAATGAATCAACTCAATGACTCACTCTTTCAGATGGTCAGCATTTGAACAAATCGACTCAATGACTCACTCATTCACAGTCAGCGTTTGAACGAATCAACTCAATGACTCACTCATTCAGACGGTCAGCGTTTGAACGAATCCACTCAATGACTCACTCATTCAGACGGTCAGCGTTTGAATGAATCGACTCAATGACTCACTCATTCAGATGGTCAGCATTTGAATGAATCAACTCAATGACTCACTCATTAAGACGGTCACCTGCCGCCACCTACTGGTGATTTAGTTTCATCTTTCCAACATTTCTTATTTGTATATTCAAACATATTTAAACCAATCTCATGACATTTTTTAATGCAGTTGTAATTTTTCAGTGTAAATTATTCAATTTAATTGGTAACAGCCCTACAGTGTCTTATTCTAATTTAATTTCAAGATGAAATTTAAATAATAAAATGAAAGCTGAAGTGTAGCCTATATTTAATAAGATTATGGAAAAAATGCCCTTTATAAAAGATAAAAATATCACAAATATGCAGATTTAAATATGTCAAAGTTGATTGAACACAGGTGAGAATATTGCTTCAGAATAAATTATATTTACAACAAAAAAATTCCGGACAAGCGCATTTTTTACTTGGACACTAGACACTGAGTACTTCCTCACACCTGTGTTCATTTCTTTTTTACAAATGTAACAATATTGACAAGTACCTTATTCCATTACGAAAGTGAAAGTTGTGCTCTGCATTTAACCCATCCAAGTGCACACACACACACCGTGAACACACACCCGGAGCAGTGGGCAGCCATATTGCTGTTCGGTGCCTTGCTCAAGGGTCTCACCTCAGTCGTGGTATTGAGGGTGGAGGAGGCAATTCCTGCCGGACCTGAGACTCGAACCTGCAACCTTCTGGTTACAAGTCCGACTCTCTAACCATTAGGCCACGACTGCCCCATAAGACTATGACCCCTGCAACTGGTTTTCTGCATAGACTCAGATGACCCAGATGGGACAATTGTTTGCCATTAAATTCTGTAGGCAAGTGGAATTACAACTATTTGTTATACAATTATTTGTATGCATTTAATTTGTCACACGTTTGTGACTAAAGAGGCTTATGTCAATGAGGTTTGATGACACAGTCATCCATGAGTGGTAGAACATGTTCCTGGATCCACATCTTTGTTGATCAATCAGCATCAATCAGATTTGACTGAGGTTTACAGTTTACGTGTACAAACAGGGTTAGATGTTTCTACGCCATTCCTATCCACCTCTTTGGATCTGATTTTCGGGATAACTGAAGGGTTGGAGTTAGGGGTGGGGATATGGTGAGAAGGGCCTGACTGCAGAGCCACAGTCTTACCCCACATCAGTTCTGCCCGAGCATGCGCATTTAATCGGGAGAGGTTTATGTCGTGGAGATGCATGTTACGGCACTGATTTACCATAGTTTACCATGATTTACCACATTCTAGCATGATTTACCATAGTTTACCATGATTTACCACATTCTAGCATGATTTACCATAGTTTACCATGATTTACCACATTCTAGCACGAATTACCATGTTTCTAGTATGATTTACTATAGTTTAATTACCATGATTTACCATAGTTTACCATAGTTTACCACATTCTAGTATGATTTACTATGGTTTAATTACCATGATTTACCATAGTTTACCATGATTTACCATAGTTTACCATGATTTACCATAGTTTACCACATTCTAGTATGATTTACCATAGTTTAATTACCATGATTTACCATAGTTTACCATGATTTACCATAGTTTACCACATTCTAGTATGATTTACTATAGTTTACCATGATTAACAACATTCTAGCACGAATTACCACATTCTAGTATGATTTACTATAGTTTAATTACCATGATTTACCATAGTTTACCATGATTTACCATAGTTTACCACATTCTAGTATGATTTACTATAGTTTAATTACCATGATTTACCACATTCTAGCACGAATTACCATGTTTCTAGTATGAATTACCATTATTTACCACGTTCTGGCATGATTTGGTCTATAGTAACTCAATATGTTCAGCTAAAGCTGGGGTGAAACTGCGGCTCTGCGGGCAGATATTATTGGATATAGTTGTTAGGAACACGTTCCCGGATGTTGAATGTTGACCCATGATCAACAGAATGTGTTGACGCCACTGCTCTGTATAATGTCCTCAGATCCGGACACCAGCAGGCCGTGCCGCCGCGACAGCGCTCAAGAGCGAAAGTGCGTTTAACACTGGGTGTGATTTAGCGTTCCGAGAGTACGCGATGACAAAACAAGCGTTTAGACCACTCACTTGTTTCTGAACCTTGATGACTTCGGAGACCTGGCTCACATACGCATCATTGCTCTTCCTGTTGAACTGGACCATGGCGAACTGTAGCGCGCTCTGCGCTCCTTCGTCCATCTCCGCATCGACCGGACCTCCGACCAGCCCCGCGCTCGCCACGGCCAAAACCACCGCCACAAACGGCACAATCATCCTAACATCCATGCTCAAGCTGTATTCACGGACTCGGCCTGTCTTGATTCTCCTTCGTGTCGCAAGTCGAAACTGGATGGAACCGAATGAGCTGTCAGAGATTACATAAACAAACGTCACGCGCGCGGATCGGGGCCGGGCCTCGCGCGTTCACCAATCGCAGTTTTAGGAGCGACCACGGGTTTGACAGGAAAACAAAACATGTTTCTCTCTCTCTTTTTAATGTGCTTTTTTTGTCTGCTTCTTTACACTGATCTGACATCGTTTTGCAGATGATTTCATAATGGGATGAATGTTCATGTCTTTATTTGAGTGAGTTTTCTCCTGGTGTCGTGATTTATTCAGGCATTTGCTCCAGCTTGCTGTGTGCTAGTCATAATGTTTTGATGCTTTGTTGGTTGTAGGAAGAGCTTGACATGTTGGTTTTCCAAAGTTACTAGCCACTCAGCATTTTCACTGGCCACAATTAGTTGGAAATTACATTTGATATGATTCAATTACTTGATTTTGAGTCATTTTACTTGATTTAGAAGATTTAAAACCCTTTCAAACGCAGAGTGACCACCCAAATCAAGACTACACTATATAATAAACCGCGTGTGTGATTTACCATAGTTTACCACATTCTAGTATGATTTACCATAGTTTACCATGATTTACCATATTCTAGTATGATTTACTATAGTTTACCATGATTTACAACATTCTAGCACGAATGTTTCTAGTATGATTCACCATAGTTTAATTAGCCTACCATGATTTACCAGTTTACCATAGTTTACCACATTCTAGTATGATTTACCAGTTTAATTACCATGATTTACCATAGTTTACCATGATTTACCATATTCTAGTATGATTTACTATAGTTTACCATGATTAACAACATTCTAGCACGAATTACCACATTCTAGTATGATTTACCATAGTTTAATTACCATGATTTACCATAGTTTACCATGTTTTACCAAATTCTAGTATGATTTACCATAGTTTACCATGTTTTACCAAATTCTAGTATGATTTACCATAGTTTACCATGTTTTACCAAATTCTAGTATGATTTACCATAGTTTACCATAGTTTACCATGATTTACCATAGTTTACCACATTCTAGTATGATTTACCATAGTTTACCATGATTTACCATAGTTTACCATGTTTTACCATATTCTAGTATGATTTACCATAGTTTACCATGATTTACCATATTCTAGTATGATTTACCATAGTTTACCATGATTTACCATATTCTAGTATGATTTACTATAGTTTACCATGATTTACAACATTCTAGCACGAATGTTTCTAGTATGATTCACCATAGTTTAATTAGCCTACCATGATTTACCAGTTTACCATAGTTTACCACATTCTAGTATGATTTACTATAGTTTACCATGATTTACCATAGTTTACCATGTTTTACCATATTCTAGTATGATAGTTTACCATGATTTACAACATTCTAGCACGAATGTTTCTAGTATGATTCACCATAGTTTAATTAGCCTACCATGATTTACCAGTTTACCATAGTTTACCACATTCTAGTATGATTTACTATAGTTTACCATGATTTACAACATTCTAGCACGAATGTTTCTAGTATGATTCACCATAGTTTAATTAGCCTACCATGATTTACCAGTTTACCATAGTTTACCACATTCTAGTATGATTTACCATAGTTTACCATGATTTACCATATTCTAGTATGATTTACTATAGTTTACCATGATTTACAACATTCTAGCACGAATGTTTCTAGTATGATTCACCATAGTTTAATTAGCCTACCATGATTTACCAGTTTACCATAGTTTACCACATTCTAGTATGATTTACCAGTTTAATTACCATGATTTACCATAGTTTACCATGATTTACCATATTCTAGTATGATTTACTATAGTTTACCATGATTAACAACATTCTAGCACGAATTACCACATTCTAGTATGATTTACCATAGTTTAATTACCATGATTTACCATAGTTTACCATGTTTTACCAAATTCTAGTATGATTTACCATAGTTTACCATGTTTTACCAAATTCTAGTATGATTTACCATAGTTTACCATGTTTTACCAAATTCTAGTATGATTTACCATAGTTTACCATAGTTTACCATGATTTACCATAGTTTACCACATTCTAGTATGATTTACCATAGTTTACCATGATTTACCATAGTTTACCATGTTTTACCATATTCTAGTATGATTTACCATAGTTTACCATGATTTACCATATTCTAGTATGATTTACCATAGTTTACCATGATTTACCATATTCTAGTATGATTTACCATAGTTTACCATGATTTACCATATTCTAGTATGATTTACCATAGTTTACCATAGTTTACCACATTCTAGTATGATTTACCATAGTTTACCATGATTTACCATAGTTTACCATGTTTTACCAAATTCTAGTATGATTTACCATAGTTTACCATGTTTTACCAAATTCTAGTATGATTTACCATAGTTTACCATGTTTTACCAAATTCTAGTATGATTTACCATAGTTTACCATAGTTTACCATGATTTACCATAGTTTACCACATTCTAGTATGATTTACCATAGTTTACCATGATTTACCATAGTTTACCATGTTTTACCATATTCTAGTATGATTTACCATAGTTTACCATGATTTACCATATTCTAGTATGATTTACCATAGTTTACCATGATTTACCATATTCTAGTATGATTTACTATAGTTTACCATGATTTACAACATTCTAGCACGAATGTTTCTAGTATGATTCACCATAGTTTAATTAGCCTACCATGATTTACCAGTTTACCATAGTTTACCACATTCTAGTATGATTTACTATAGTTTACCATGATTTACCATAGTTTACCATGTTTTACCATATTCTAGTATGATAGTTTACCATGATTTACAACATTCTAGCACGAATGTTTCTAGTATGATTCACCATAGTTTAATTAGCCTACCATGATTTACCAGTTTACCATAGTTTACCACATTCTAGTATGATTTACTATAGTTTACCATGATTTACAACATTCTAGCACGAATGTTTCTAGTATGATTCACCATAGTTTAATTAGCCTACCATGATTTACCAGTTTACCATAGTTTACCACATTCTAGTATGATTTACCATAGTTTACCATGATTTACCATATTCTAGTATGATTTACTATAGTTTACCATGATTTACAACATTCTAGCACGAATGTTTCTAGTATGATTCACCATAGTTTAATTAGCCTACCATGATTTACCAGTTTACCATAGTTTACCACATTCTAGTATGATTTACCAGTTTAATTACCATGATTTACCATAGTTTACCATGATTTACCATATTCTAGTATGATTTACTATAGTTTACCATGATTAACAACATTCTAGCACGAATTACCACATTCTAGTATGATTTACCATAGTTTAATTACCATGATTTACCATAGTTTACCATGTTTTACCAAATTCTAGTATGATTTACCATAGTTTACCATGTTTTACCAAATTCTAGTATGATTTACCATAGTTTACCATGTTTTACCAAATTCTAGTATGATTTACCATAGTTTACCATAGTTTACCATGATTTACCATAGTTTACCACATTCTAGTATGATTTACCATAGTTTACCATGATTTACCATAGTTTACCATGTTTTACCATATTCTAGTATGATTTACCATAGTTTACCATGATTTACCATATTCTAGTATGATTTACCATAGTTTACCATGATTTACCATATTCTAGTATGATTTACCATAGTTTACCATGATTTACCATATTCTAGTATGATTTACCATAGTTTACCATAGTTTACCACATTCTAGTATGATTTACCATAGTTTACCATGATTTACCATAGTTTACCATGTTTTACCATATTCTAGTATGATTTACCATAGTTTACCATGATTTACCATATTCTAGTATGATTTACTATAGTTTACCATGATTTACAACATTCTAGCACGAATGTTTCTAGTATGATTCACCATAGTTTAATTAGCCTACCATGATTTACCAGTTTACCATAGTTTACCACATTCTAGTATGATTTACTATAGTTTACCATGATTTACAACATTCTAGCACGAATGTTTCTAGTATGATTCACCATAGTTTAATTAGCCTACCATGATTTACCAGTTTACCATAGTTTACCACATTCTAGTATGATTTACCATAGTTTACCATGATTTACCATATTCTAGTATGATTTACTATAGTTTACCATGATTTACAACATTCTAGCACGAATGTTTCTAGTATGATTCACCATAGTTTAATTAGCCTACCATGATTTACCAGTTTACCATAGTTTACCACATTCTAGTATGATTTACTATAGTTTACCATGATTTACCATAGTTTACCATGTTTTACCATATTCTAGTATGATAGTTTACCATGATTTACAACATTCTAGCACGAATGTTTCTAGTATGATTCACCATAGTTTAATTAGCCTACCATGATTTACCAGTTTACCATAGTTTACCATATTCTAGTATGATTTACTATAGTTTACCATGATTTACAACATTCTAGCACGAATGTTTCTAGTATGATTCACCATAGTTTAATTAGCCTACCATGATTTACCAGTTTACCATAGTTTACCACATTCTAGTATGATTTACTATAGTTTACCATGATTTACCATAGTTTACCATGTTTTACCATATTCTAGTATGATAGTTTACCATGATTTACAACATTCTAGCACGAATGTTTCTAGTATGATTCACCATAGTTTAATTAGCCTACCATGATTTACCAGTTTACCATAGTTTACCACATTCTAGTATGATTTACTATAGTTTACCATGATTTACAACATTCTAGCACGAATGTTTCTAGTATGATTCACCATAGTTTAATTAGCCTACCATGATTTACCAGTTTACCATAGTTTACCACATTCTAGTATGATTTACCAGTTTAATTACCATGATTTACCATAGTTTACCATGATTTACCATATTCTAGTATGATTTACTATAGTTTACCATGATTAACAACATTCTAGCACGAATTACCACATTCTAGTATGATTTACCATAGTTTAATTACCATGATTTACCATAGTTTACCATGTTTTACCAAATTCTAGTATGATTTACCATAGTTTACCATGTTTTACCAAATTCTAGTATGATTTACCATAGTTTACCATGTTTTACCAAATTCTAGTATGATTTACCATAGTTTACCATAGTTTACCATGATTTACAACATTCTAGCACGAATGTTTCTAGTATGATTCACCATAGTTTAATTAGCCTACCATGATTTACCAGTTTACCATAGTTTACCATATTCTAGTATGATTTACTATAGTTTACCATGATTTACAACATTCTAGCACGAATGTTTCTAGTATGATTCACCATAGTTTAATTAGCCTACCATGATTTACCAGTTTACCATAGTTTACCACATTCTAGTATGATTTACTATAGTTTACCATGATTTACCATATTCTAGTATGATTTACTATAGTTTACCATGATTTACCATATTCTAGTATGATAGTTTACCATGATTTACAACATTCTAGCACGAATGTTTCTAGTATGATTTACCATAGTTTACCATGTTTTACCAAATTCTAGTATGATTTACCATAGTTTACCATGTTTTACCAAATTCTAGTATGATTTACCATAGTTTACCATAGTTTACCATGATTTACCATAGTTTACCACATTCTAGTATGATTTACCATAGTTGAATTACCATGATTTACCATAGTTTACCATGTTTTACCATATTCTAGTATGATTTACCATAGTTTACCATGATTTACCATATTCTAGTATGATTCACCATAGTTTAATTAGCCTACCATGATTTACCAGTTTACCATAGTTTACCACATTCTAGTATGATTTACTATAGTTTACCATGATTTACAACATTCTAGCACGAATGTTTCTAGTATGATTCACCATAGTTTAATTAGCCTACCATGATTTACCAGTTTACCATAGTTTACCACATTCTAGTATGATTTACCAGTTTAATTACCATGATTTACCATAGTTTACCATGATTTACCATATTCTAGTATGATTTACTATAGTTTACCATGATTAACAACATTCTAGCACGAATTACCACATTCTAGTATGATTTACCATAGTTTAATTACCATGATTTACCATAGTTTACCATGTTTTACCAAATTCTAGTATGATTTACCATAGTTTACCATGTTTTACCAAATTCTAGTATGATTTACCATAGTTTACCATGTTTTACCAAATTCTAGTATGATTTACCATAGTTTACCATAGTTTACCATGATTTACAACATTCTAGCACGAATGTTTCTAGTATGATTCACCATAGTTTAATTAGCCTACCATGATTTACCAGTTTACCATAGTTTACCATATTCTAGTATGATTTACTATAGTTTACCATGATTTACAACATTCTAGCACGAATGTTTCTAGTATGATTCACCATAGTTTAATTAGCCTACCATGATTTACCAGTTTACCATAGTTTACCACATTCTAGTATGATTTACTATAGTTTACCATGATTTACCATATTCTAGTATGATTTACTATAGTTTACCATGATTTACCATATTCTAGTATGATAGTTTACCATGATTTACAACATTCTAGCACGAATGTTTCTAGTATGATTTACCATAGTTTACCATGTTTTACCAAATTCTAGTATGATTTACCATAGTTTACCATGTTTTACCAAATTCTAGTATGATTTACCATAGTTTACCATAGTTTACCATGATTTACCATAGTTTACCACATTCTAGTATGATTTACCATAGTTGAATTACCATGATTTACCATAGTTTACCATGTTTTACCATATTCTAGTATGATTTACCATAGTTTACCATGTTTTACCAAATTCTAGTATGATTTACCATAGTTTACCATAGTTTACCACATTCTAGTATGATTTACCATAGTTTAATTACCATGATTTACCATAGTTTACCATGTTTTACCATATTCTAGTATGATTTACCATAGTTTACCATGTTTTACCAAATTCTAGTATGATTTACCATAGTTTACCACATTCTAGTATGATTTACCATAGTTTAATTACCATGATTTACCATAGTTTACCATGATTTACCATAGTTTACCATGATTTACCATATTCTAGTATGATTTACTATAGTTTACCATGATTTACAACATTCTAGCACGAATGTTTCTAGTATGATTCACCATAGTTTAATTAGCCTACCATGATTTACCAGTTTACCATAGTTTACCACATTCTAGTATGATTTACCAGTTTAATTACCATGATTTACCATAGTTTACCATGATTTACCATATTCTAGTATGATTTACTATAGTTTACCATGATTAACAACATTCTAGCACGAATTACCACATTCTAGTATGATTTACCATAGTTTAATTACCATGATTTACCATAGTTTACCATGTTTTACCAAATTCTAGTATGATTTACCATAGTTTACCATGTTTTACCAAATTCTAGTATGATTTACCATAGTTTACCATGATTTACCATAGTTTACCACATTCTAGTATGATTTACCATAGTTTAATTACCATGATTTACCATAGTTTACCATGTTTTACCACATTCTAGTATGATTTACCATAGTTTAATTACCATGATTTACCATAGTTTACCATGTTTTACCATATTCTAGTATGATTTACCATAGTTTACCATGTTTTACCACATTCTAGTATGATTTACCATAGTTTACCATAGTTTACCACATTCTAGTATGATTTACCATAGTTTAATTACCATGATTTACCATAGTTTACCATGTTTTACCATATTCTAGTATGATTTACCATAGTTTACCATGTTTTACCAAATTCTAGTATGATTTACCATAGTTTACCATAGTTTACCACATTCTAGTATGATTTACCATAGTTTAATTACCATGATTTACCATAGTTTACCATGTTTTACCATATTCTAGTATGATTTACCATAGTTTACCATGTTTTACCAAATTCTAGTATGATTTACCATAGTTTACCACATTCTAGTATGATTTACCATAGTTTAATTACCATGATTTACCATAGTTTACCATGATTTACCATAGTTTACCATGTTTTACCATATTCTAGTATGATTTACTATAGTTTACCATGATTTACAACATTCTAGCACGAATGTTTCTAGTATGATTCACCATAGTTTAATTAGCCTACCATGATTTACCAGTTTACCATAGTTTACCATATTCTAGTATGATTTACCAGTTTAATTACCATGATTTACCATAGTTTACCATGATTTACCATATTCTAGTATGATTTACTATAGTTTACCATGATTAACAACATTCTAGCACGAATTACCACATTCTAGTATGATTTACCATAGTTTAATTACCATGATTTACCATAGTTTACCATGTTTTACCATATTCTAGTATGATTTACCATAGTTTACCATGTTTTACCAAATTCTAGTATGATTTACCATAGTTTACCATAGTTTCCCACATTCTAGTATGATTTACCATAGTTTAATTACCATGATTTACCATAGTTTACCATGTTTTACCTAATTCTAGTATGATTTACCATAGTTTACCATGTTTTACCAAATTCTAGTATGATTTACCATAGTTTACCATAGTTTACCATGATTTACCATAGTTTACCACATTCTAGTATGATTTACCATAGTTTAATTACCATGATTTACCATAGTTTACCATGTTTTACCATAGTTTACCATAGTTTACCATGATTTACCAAATTCTAGTATGATTTACCATAGTTTACCACATTCTAGTATGATTTACCATAGTTTAATTACCATGATTTACCATAGTTTACCATGATTTACCATAGTTTACCATGA
The DNA here is from genome assembly GCA_023566225.1 of Romanogobio albipinnatus. Classification (NCBI taxonomy): domain Eukaryota; kingdom Metazoa; phylum Chordata; class Actinopteri; order Cypriniformes; family Gobionidae; genus Romanogobio; species Romanogobio albipinnatus. Next base: position 3,093,544 of record CM042249.1, on the reverse strand, counting down.
TTTACCATATTCTAGTATGATTTACTATAGTTTACCATGATTTACAACATTCTAGCACAAATTACCACATTCTAGTATGATTTACCATAGTTTAATTACCATGATTTACCATAGTTTACCATGTTTTACCAAATTCTAGTATGATTTACCATAGTTTACCATGTTTTACCAAATTCTAGTATGATTTACCATAGTTTACCATAGTTTACCATGATTTACCATAGTTTACCACATTCTAGTATGATTTACCATAGTTTAATTACCATGATTTACCATAGTTTACCATGTTTTACCATATTCTAGTATGATTTACCATAGTTTACCATGTTTTACCAAATTCTAGTATGATTTACCATAGTTTACCATAGTTTACCACATTCTAGTATGATTTACCATAGTTTAATTACCATGATTTACCATAGTTTACCATGTTTTACCATATTCTAGTATGATTTACCATAGTTTACCATGTTTTACCAAATTCTAGTATGATTTACCATAGTTTACCACATTCTAGTATGATTTACCATAGTTTAATTACCATGATTTACCATAGTTTACCATGTTTTACCATATTCTAGTATGATTTACCATAGTTTACCACATTCTAGTATGATTTACCATAGTTTACCATGTTTTACCAAATTCTAGTATGATTTACCATAGTTTACCATAGTTTACCACATTCTAGTATGATTTACCACAGTTTAATTACCATGATTTACCATAGTTTACCATGTTTTACCAAATTCTAGTATGATTTACCATAGTTTACCACATTCTAGTATGATTTACCATAGTTTAATTACCATGATTTACCATAGTTTACCATGATTTACCATAGTTTACCATGATTTACCATATTCTAGTATGATTTACTATAGTTTACCATGATTTACAACATTCTAGCACGAATGTTTCTAGTATGATTCACCATAGTTTAATTAGCCTACCATGATTTACCAGTTTACCATAGTTTACCATATTCTAGTATGATTTACCAGTTTAATTACCATGATTTACCATAGTTTACCATGATTTACCATATTCTAGTATGATATACTATAGTTTACCATGATTAACAACATTCTAGCACGAATTACCACATTCTAGTATGATTTACCATAGTTTAATTACCATGATTTACCATAGTTTACCATGTTTTACCAAATTCTAGTATGATTTACCATAGTTTACCATGTTTTACCAAATTCTAGTATGATTTACCATAGTTTACCATAGTTTACCATGATTTACCATAGTTTACCACATTCTAGTATGATTTACCATAGTTTAATTACCATGATTTACCATAGTTTACCATGTTTTACCATATTCTAGTATGATTTACCATAGTTTACCATGTTTTACCAAATTCTAGTATGATTTACCATAGTTTACCACATTCTAGTATGATTTACCATAGTTTAATTACCATGATTTACCATAGTTTACCATGTTTTACCATATTCTAGTATGATTTACCATAGTTTACCATGTTTTACCAAATTCTAGTATGATTTACCATAGTTTACCACATTCTAGTATGATTTACCATAGTTTAATTACCATGATTTACCATAGTTTACCATGATTTACCATAGTTTACCATGATTTACCACATTCTAGTATGATTTACTATAGTTTACCATGATTTACAACATTCTAGCACGAATGTTTCTAGTATGATTCACCATAGTTTAATTAGCCTACCATGATTTACCAGTTTACCATAGTTTACCATATTCTAGTATGATTTACCAGTTTAATTACCATGATTTACCATAGTTTACCATGATTTACCATATTCTAGTATGATTTACTATAGTTTACCATGATTAACAACATTCTAGCACGAATTACCACATTCTAGTATGATTTACCATACTTTAATTACCATGATTTACCATAGTTTACCATGTTTTACCAAATTCTAGTATGATTTACCATAGTTTACCATGTTTTACCAAATTCTAGTATGATTTACCATAGTTTACCATGATTTACCATAGTTTACCACATTCTAGTATGATTTACCATAGTTTAATTACCATGATTTACCATAGTTTACCATGTTTTACCATATTCTAGTATGATTTACCATAGTTTACCATGTTTTACCAAATTCTAGTATGATTTACCATAGTTTACCATAGTTTACCACATTCTAGTATGATTTACCATAGTTTAATTACCATGATTTACCATAGTTTACCATGTTTTACCATATTCTAGTATGATTTACCATAGTTTACCATGTTTTACCAAATTCTAGTATGATTTACCATAGTTTACCACATTCTAGTATGATTTACCATAGTTTAATTACCATGATTTACCATAGTTTACCATGTTTTACCAAATTCTAGTATGATTTACCATAGTTTACCACATTCTAGTATGATTTACCATAGTTTAATTACCATGATTTACCATAGTTTACCATGATTTACCATAGTTTACCATGTTTTACCATATTCTAGTATGATTTACCATAGTTTACCATGTTTTACCAAATTCTAGTATGATTTACCATAGTTTACCACATTCTAGTATGATTTACCATAGTTTAATTACCATGATTTACCATAGTTTACCATGTTTTACCAAATTCTAGTATGATTTACCATAGTTTACCACATTCTAGTATGATTTACCATAGTTTAATTACCATGATTTACCATAGTTTACCATGATTTACCATAGTTTACCATGATTTACCATATTCTAGTATGATTTACTATAGTTTACCATGATTTACAACATTCTAGCACGAATGTTTCTAGTATGATTCACCATAGTTTAATTAGCCTACCATGATTTACCAGTTTACCATAGTTTACCATATTCTAGTATGATTTACCAGTTTAATTACCATGATTTACCATAGTTTACCATGATTTACCATATTCTAGTATGATATACTATAGTTTACCATGATTAACAACATTCTAGCACGAATTACCACATTCTAGTATGATTTACCATAGTTTAATTACCATGATTTACCATAGTTTACCATGTTTTACCAAATTCTAGTATGATTTACCATAGTTTACCATGTTTTACCAAATTCTAGTATGATTTACCATAGTTTACCATAGTTTACCATGATTTACCATAGTTTACCACATTCTAGTATGATTTACCATAGTTTAAAATGTTTTACCATATTCTAGTATGATTTACCATAGTTTACCATGTTTTACCAAATTCTAGTATGATTTACCATAGTTTACCATAGTTTACCACATTCTAGTATGATTTACCATAGTTTAATTACCATGATTTACCATAGTTTACCATGTTTTACCATATTCTAGTATGATTTACCATAGTTTACCATGTTTTACCAAATTCTAGTATGATTTACCATAGTTTACCACATTCTAGTATGATTTACCATAGTTTAATTACCATGATTTACCATAGTTTACCATGTTTTACCATATTCTAGTATGATTTACCATAGTTTACCATGTTTTACCAAATTCTAGTATGATTTACCATAGTTTACCACATTCTAGTATGATTTACCATAGTTTAATTACCATGATTTACCATAGTTTACCATGATTTACCATATTCTAGTATGATTTACTATAGTTTACCATGATTTACAACATTCTAGCACGAATGTTTCTAGTATGATTCACCATAGTTTAATTAGCCTACCATGATTTACCAGTTTACCATAGTTTACCACATTCTAGTATGATTTACTATAGTTTACCATGATTTACCATAGTTTACCATGTTTTACCATATTCTAGTATGATTTACTATAGTTTACCATGATTTACAACATTCTAGCACGAATGTTTCTAGTATGATTCACCATAGTTTAATTAGCCTACCATGATTTACCAGTTTACCATAGTTTACCATGATTTACCATATTCTAGTATGATTTACCATAGTTTACCATGATTTACCATATTCTAGTATGATTTACCATAGTTTACCATGATTTACCATATTCTAGTATGATTTACTATAGTTTACCATGATTAACAACATTCTAGCACGAATTACCACATTCTAGTATGATTTACCATAGTTTAATTACCATGATTTACCATAGTTTACCATGTTTTACCAAATTCTAGTATGATTTACCATAGTTTACCATGTTTTACCAAATTCTAGTATGATTTACCATAGTTTACCATAGTTTACCATAGTTTACCATGATTTACCATAGTTTACCACATTCTAGTATGATTTACCATAGTTTAATTACCATGATTTACCATAGTTTACCATGTTTTACCATATTCTAGTATGATTTACCATAGTTTACCATGTTTTACCACATTCTAGTATGATTTACCATAGTTTAATTACCATGATTTACCATAGTTTACCATGTTTTACCATATTCTAGTATGATTTACCATAGTTTACCATGTTTTTCCAAATTCTAGTATGATTTACCATAGTTTACCACATTCTAGTATGATTTACCATAGTTTAATTACCATGATTTACCATAGTTTACCATGATTTACCATAGTTTACCATGTTTTACCAAATTCTAGTATGATTTACCATAGTTTACCACATTCTAGTATGATTTACCATAGTTTACCATAGTTTACCACATTCTAGTATGATTTACCATAGTTTAATTACCATGATTTACCATAGTTTACCATGTTTTACCATATTCTAGTATGATTTACCATAGTTTACCATGTTTTTCCAAATTCTAGTATGATTTACCATAGTTTACCACATTCTAGTATGATTTACCATAGTTTAATTACCATGATTTACCATAGTTTACCATGATTTACCATAGTTTACCATGTTTTACCAAATTCTAGTATGATTTACCATAGTTTACCACATTCTAGTATGATTTACCATAGTTTAATTACCATGATTTACCATAGTTTACCATGATTTACCATAGTTTACCATGATTTACCATATTCTAGTATGATTTACTATAGTTTACCATGATTTACAACATTCTAGCACGAATGTTTCTAGTATGATTCACCATAGTTTAATTAGCCTACCATGATTTACCCGTTTACCATAGTTTACCATAGTTTACCACATTCTAGTATGATTTACTATAGTTTACCATGATTAACAACATTCTAGCACGAATTACCACATTCTAGTATGATTTACTATAGTTTAATTACCATGATTTACCATAGTTTACCATGATTTACCATAGTTTACCACATTCTAGTATGATTTACTATAGTTTACCATGATTTACCATAGTTTACCACATTCTAGTATGATTTACTATAGTTTACCATGATTAACAACATTCTAGCACGAATTACCACATTCTAGTATGATTTACCATAGTTTAATTACCATGATTTACCATAGTTTACCATGTTTTACCATATTCTAGTATGATTTACCATAGTTTACCATGTTTTACCAAATTCTAGTATGATTTACCATAGTTTACCACATTCTAGTATGATTTACCAGTTTAATTACCATGATTTACCATAGTTTACCATGATTTACCACATTCTAGTATGACTTACTATAGTTTATCATGATTAACAACATTCTAGCACGAATTACTATGTTTATAGTATGATTTACCATAGTTTAATTACCATGATTTATCATAGTTTACCATGTTTTACCATATTCTAGTATGATTTACCATAGTTTAATTACTATGATTTACCAGCTGGTGTGTGCAGGTGGGCAATATGAGCATAGGCTAATATGAGAAATTTAACATGCGTTATTGTTTAGGCTATATTAAAGACCAAAGAAGTAAACAATAGTAAAAAAACTAAAAAAGAGAGAGAGAGAGAGAGAGAGAGAGAGAGCGCTTCTGTTGTGGGTCATTCAGTGCGATTCCACCTACCCCGCCTTCACGAAATGCAAGTTAATCGATAAAGAATTGTAATTCAATTGTAATTTTGTGATACGACGGTCTTGGCATTTAATTTGGCTGGCGGCTGAAATTATATTCAACCCGCCAAAGTGGCCAGTGGGAGTGGCTGCCTTACCCGCCACAGCTGAAATCTACCCGCATGTGGTGGGCTGGCGGGTGTTAATGTCAAGCCCTGGTTGTAGGCCTAGGCTATACATTTGAATGTTTTTTGAAATACATACTTTTTAAGATAATTAATTAAACCCTAATTGAATTATCTGTACCATTCAAACTTGCCTGACTGTGTAACCCCTCCTGTTCGAACCACCCCCTCCAAGCGGGACTCGAACCCGGGTCCGCCGGCATGAGAGTCAGACGCTCTAACACGGAGGCTAAAGGCTGCAACCTCTAGTGTCAGTCGTAGAGCATTAGAGGAGTGAGGTTTACTCGCACAGCACTACTCCGTTACACCTGCTTCAGCCACTGTCAGTTGGGTTTTATTTTTTGTTTCTTAAGGTAGGTGCAAAGTAACGCAAAATGACAGTCTTTGGTTCCCTCACAAAATCCAGAACTAAGAACAAATATACAATGTAAAAATAACCACTTTTTAGTTAAAGTGGCCCCTTAATTTGTCAAGTATAGTGTCAAAGTGGTTAGGAATCTCATCCATATTTGAACTCACTGAGTAGGCTAAGCATCAGGCAAAACTCATGCAAAGTCACAGTGAGTCCACAATGATTATTACAGTAAGCCTTTGGCCTGGGATTTTTTTGACCAGTTTTTATGTTCTAAAAGAAATCAATAAAAAGAAATACTGCTGCTCTAACTGTGTAAGTCACATGTGTTAAATGTTTTGCATCAGCTCCTTATGATCACTCAGTTGAATCAGTGCATTGTGTGCAATAGCCCAATGATTGATTCCTGAACTATAATCACTGTTATTTGCAGAAAGTAGGCCTAAGAAAGAGGGAATGTGCCTGCAGATTATCTATGATTACCGTATTTCACAATAAGTAATGTTGAAACACAACAATGGCAAACATCGACAATCCTTTTTTGAAACAATGTGAATAAGGAACAAACTCCTCAAGTTAAGACACTTACTGTAGCTAATCATATAATCAGGTATGCGCAGTCATGAAGGATTGTTAAGCAACTGGCTGCTGGATTTTAGCCTCGTCTGAAAGATTAAGTGGATTTTAGATCAGCGTTTCCAAAACCTTTGCCCTGTTGTGTTGTGGAAAAGTTCAATGTCCCTTCAGTTCAGCATTTGAAGAAAAGTCGATCGTAAAACGTATCGTTTTGCATCCAATGAGCATCCTTCTCTGTGTCTTTCTCTTTTAGCTCCACCTCACAGTTTCGCCACAATTAAAAAACACCTTAAAATACCATTTTAATGGAGTAACAAACTCATCCTGACCACACCTTTCTAAATGTGGTTACAAAATCAACAGCAATGTAATGAATGGTCAAACGCTGCAACCATATTAAGTGTTACTGCCCCGGTGCATGGTGGGAAGAGGGTGGATGTGGCCATATCACACCGATGGGGCCAGAATTTGGGCAGTCAAGAGTTGACAGATTTCACTGAAAGTGTATAATGGACACAAATTCCAATTTATTTCTATCTTATGATTCCATCCAGTCGGATTTTATCAAACATATTTGATATTTCGGGGTGTAACTTTGTTTTGGGAACGACTTGAAATGATTCTTTTTGTGTATGACACCTACCCCTGGTTTCACAGACAAGGCTTAAGCTAAGTCCCCTGTTGTAACCGAAAGCAACTCGCACTGACATTATCCTCTATTGTTTTGTCTGAAGGCATGTTTATAAAAACGACTTAAATGCCCCAGTTAAACCGAAGCCTAATCCTGGCTTAATCTAAGCCCTGTTTGGGTGAAAACAGGCCCGAGTGTTTTAAAATCTGTTCAGATTGGTAAATCATGTGGTGTATTCCAGCTAGGGCTGTGCCGGTAAACGTGACAACCGCACCACCACCGGCGGTGGTCGGCCAAAACACTTTTTTTTTGTATGTGAAGCTGTTTTACGTGAAGCTTTATTTACAAATAAATAATAGGTTCGCAATTAAATGTTACATCGCAGCCATGGAAACATATGATTCATGCCGAACGAGAGAGGGCTATGTTTGTGAGGTGAGCCAAATTTAAAGGGGTGATGAATTGAGAAATCAACTTTCCCTTGAGCCTTTGATATATAAAAGTTCATAGTGATATAAGAATATCCTGTAAGTTTCCGAGCTGAAAACATCCTTGTTAGTCAAAGAAAAGCTTTTATTGACACCAGGCCCAGAAAACGAGAGATCTCAGAATATGTCGACCATTGGCGTCATCATGTGGTGAAGCGCCGCCTCTACAGATAAATATGATTCTGATTCTGTAGCTGTGCCTGGTTGTGGAAGAACAGAGTCGCTGCATAAACTTCCTTTGGAGCTAATATTAGGAATGTGTGGTTGAACTTAATTTTAAATGAATATCCAGCTCACGTGGGGATGACATTGCGCGTTTGTTCGCTTCATTTCACCGCGGATTCGTTTGTAAACAAGAGTAAACTGGATTTGCAGACATATTGAGATTAAAACACAATGCTGTGCTTCTATATTGGATCCGACAGGAACGGTGCAACACACTAATGTGAGTAAAACATGTTTTTATAATATTTAAGATGACCAGTCAAAACAAAGTAGGCGGGCTTTATTGTTCACTGAAGCTGCTGAGAATGAGAAAGCTGCTGACGCTCATAAAGTGCGAGATAAGATGAAGCTAAACTAAACATTTCATGTTTGGCAGCTGTTTTAGGATTTAAATGTAAAACTACCGACTAAATAATCAGGCAAACTAATAAACCTTTGTCTAATTTTGCCATTTTTAATTTAAAATAGGTTTATAAATACATACAGTGAGGAAAATCAGTATTTGAACACCCTGCTATTTTGCAAGTTCTCCCACTTGGAAATCATGGAGGGTCTGAAATTGTCATCGTAGGTGCATGTCCACTGTGAGAGACATAATCTAAAAAAAAATACAGAAATCACAATGTATGATTTTTTTACTATTAATTTGTATGATACAGCTGCAAATAAGTATTTGAACACCTGAGAAAATCAATGTTAATATTTGGTACAGTAGCCTTTGTTTGCAATTACAGAGGTCAAAGGTTTCCTGTAGTTGTTCAGCAGGTTTGCACTGCAGGAGGGATTTTGGCCCACTCCTCCACACAGATCTTCTCTAGATCAGTCAGGTTTCTGGCCTGTCGCTGAGAAACACGGAGTTTGAGCTCCTCCAAAGATTCTCTATTGGGTTTAGGTCTGGAGACTGGCTAGGCCACGCCAAAACCTTGATATGCTTCTTACAGAGCCACTCCTTGGTTATCCTGGCTGTGTGATTCGGGTCATTGTCATGTTGGAAGACCCAGCCTCGACCCATCTTCGATGCTCTAACTGAGGGAAGGAGGTTGTTCCCTAAAATCTCGCAATACATGGCCCCGGTCATCCTCTCCTTAATACAGTGCAGTCGCCCTGTCCCATGTGCAGAACAACACCCCCAAAGCATGATGCTACCCCCCCCCCCCCATGCTTCACAGTAGGGATGGTGTTCTTGGGATGGTACTCATCATTCTTCTTCCTCCAAACACGTTTAGTGGAATTATGACCAAAAAGTTATATTTTGGTCTCATCTGACCACATGACTTTCTCCCATGACTCCTCTGGATCATCCAAATGGTCATTGGCAAACTTAAGACGGGCCTTGACATGTGCTGGTTTAAGCAGGGGAACCTTCCGTGCCATGCATGATTTCAAACCATGACGTCTTAGTGTATTACCAACAGTAACCTTGGAAACGGTGGTCCCAGCTCTTTTCAGGTCATTGACCAGCTCCTCCCGTGCAGTTCTGGGCTGATTTCTCACCTTTCTTAGGATCATTGAGACCCCACGAGGTGAGATCTTGCATGGAGCCCCAGTCCGAGGGAGATTGACAGTCATGTTTAGCTTCTTCCATTTTCTAATGATTGCTCCAACAGTGGACCTTTTTTCACCAAGCTGCTTGGCAATTTCCCTGTAGCCCTTTCCAGCCTTGTGGAGGTGTACAATTTTGTCTCTAGAGTCTTTGGACAGCTCTTTGGTCTTGGCCATGTTAGTAGTTGGACTCTTACTGATTGTATGGGGTGGACAGGTGTCTTTATGCAGCTAACGATCTCAAACAGGTGCATCTAATTTAGGATAATAAATGGAGTGGAGGTGGACATTTTAAAGGCAGACTAACAGGTCTTTGAGGGTCAGAATTCTAGCTGATAGACAGGTGTTCAAATACTTATTTGCAGCTGTATCATACAAATAAATAGTTTAAAAAATCATACATTGTGATTTCTGGATTTTTTTTTTAGATTATGTCTCTCACAGTGGACATGCACCTACGATGACAATTTCAGACCCTCCATGATTTCCAAGTGGGAGAACTTGCAAAATAGCAGGGTGTTCAAATACTTATTTTCCTCACTGTATATCATTTGTCACGGAACGGGGAATAAACAGACGGCAGGTAGAGACAGGATCCAAATTGCAGGAGAGAATTTAATGAAATAAACCATCAAAAATCAGGAACAAAATAACACTGAGAAAAAGAAACAACTCCAGAACAACACAAACCAGAAAACCACAGAGAACCGGGAACAGGATAACCTGCATGACATGAAACAACGACGACAATGAACCAGAGAACACATGGGCTTTATATACACACAGGGGAGACTAGCTAAATGAGATAACAAGGGGTGTGGTGAATGGGAACACCTGGGAAAACGAATCGACATGGAAAAACTACAAAGAACTACAAAACTCCACAGGAACAGGACACAGAGAAGAACACAGAACCTAGTCACAAATAAACTTCAACATAAAAGTCCCAAAAGTGCAAAACACAGAACAGATGTGACATCATTTACGTGATTTAATGTAATAATTAGCAACTGTCAATGTGAGAGGACAAGAAACATTAACGAATCTGTTTTCTTCATATAATGCAAACGATTAATAATGAATGTGTACTATTTTTTAATATTAGAGTGATTGATAAAAACTATTCCCTATGTTTTGTCGACTGCTTTAGGAGGCGAAGAGAGGGCAAGATAAGGAGAATGAGAGAAAAAGAAAGAGTAATGGAGACGAGGAGAGGGAATTGACAAATAATCTACTGCCCACTGACTTGGTTTTAAAGCTATTTCTCATCATTTTGTTGGCCTTCAAACATCTTAAAATGCACATATGTAGATCAGAGAAATCAACATTTTCTCGGGGGAGCATGTCCCCGAACCCCCCTAACTAACTTGTGTGTGTGTGTGTGTGTGTGTGTGCACGCAGTATAGGCCAAATAATTAAAGCACCTTTGTTTCCTGACCAATTATAAGTTAGTGATCCTACAAATGTAAATTTAGTGACTTTTCACAACATGAAACAAACACGTTAGCTTCTAGTTCTGTCACGTGAATTTGTGATTTAAACTTTGTGGGGAAGTTTTGGTTATCCATGCCAAATAACAGTGTGTGTTTGGACTGAAAAAGGTGGCACATGATCTTGGTTAGGAATTTGACAATATTTTCCGTGCATCAAAAAGCATGCTCGTCAAGAAAACAGCAGACAAGATATTTCGGCGCAAATCGGTGCATAAAAGGTCACCAAAATTAAGTTTTTGAACCTCATTATTAAATACAAAATGAGGGTGGGAAAGGTCCACTTTTTGGGAAACAGAACCCCCTTTCTCTAGGCTGGCTACAGATGCGCCGGTGCGTTTGATATTTAAACACCGGAGCTGGACATGAACACGAGAACTAGGGCTGATCGATTTTGGAAAAAAATCTAATTGCGATTTTTTTAACCAATATTGCTATTGCGATTTAATATGCAATTATTTTTTAAACTCTTTATCTTCTGTATTATTCAACAATACATAATTGTATAATAATGGCGGTTATCTTTAATTGGTACCTCACGATCCGATTCGGATTCTGGAACTTTTTCCTTATTAATATTAATCTTATAAATTTATTAAAAACTTTAAATGTTTTTTATTATGATATATGTAATTATAAGCTTTTTAAAATAACTACACATTATAACATTTTAATTAAAACAATTGCATGTTAATAATTTTAAATATATAAACTAGGGCTGTCAAAAGATTAATCACGATTAATCCCATCCAAAATAAAAGTTTGTGTTTACATAATATATGTGTGTGAACTGTGTATAATTATTATGTTTATATAAAAACACACACAAGCATGTATATATTTAAGAAAAATGTATTATATTTATATATAAAATATTTATATTTATATATAATATAAATTAGATAAATGTATACAGTATATACATGCAAATATTTCTTCAATATATACATGAATATTTATATAAACATAATAATTATAGAGTACACACAAATATATTATGTAAACAAACTTTTATTTTGGATGTGATTAATCGTGATTAATCTTTTGACAGCCCTAATATAATCTAATATAGCTGCAAAACATAAGCTAGCAAATCATAAAGAGGAACAGAAAAACATATTACAAGCAATGAACAAAGAGTTTGATAGATTTTTCTCTTTCTCAGCTTTACTGTTGTTTGATTATTAATGATGACATCATCATAGACAGCGGGAGACCTGCATTCACACTAATGCACAGATCTCTTCTGAAATATAAGATGTTTTTGCCCTGTCTGTTTAATTCATTAAGACATTACTGATGGTGTTTACATTAATGTTGCGTCATAAAAGCATTTTGAGACGCGTGCTCTCGAGCACTCTTCACAAAGCGCCGCGTGAGCATTTGAAATGGAAAGCCTTCTGTCAGTGAGTTTCTTATTTTTAATATACAAGCACACACTGCATTCCTAATGACACGAATGAAGCCTTCGTTGAGCATTTGTAAGGAAAATACCGGCGGGCGAGAACACACACTGTAAGCGTGACATCAAGCAAAGTTTCTCACAGCGCATATCCTGTGCAAAGAAGCCGCGAATGTCAGGAGAGATGATAGCAGCCTATAGTATGAACACAATATTAGATAGATCACACACAAACAGTTTATTTTCCTTTTAGGCCAGGCATATGATATGTGTAGCCAAGTTGCTTCTTCTTCTGCAGACTTTACTCTCGCGTGTCACGTGACCAGACTGTAATCGCAGCCTTTGCGGTTAGGAAATCGTGTTTTATCATATCGCGATATTATCGCGAATGCAATTAATCGTTCAGCCCTAATGAGAACTGCGTCGGGCCAGAACTAGCAGAAAACACGCCTGGCACCGCATTGCGCCGGGTGTGTGATAGCGAGGGCCCAAAATCTCACAATTCTGACTTATAGACAAGAAGCCACAAATACCTGTTTTAATTCATGGTGGAATAAAAAAGGTTCTCATTCGGTATAAATCAAAAGCAGTCTAATGGCTGTACGGGTGACAGACTGTCATGTGCCGCCACTCTTGACTCCTGTCAACAAGATGCTTTGTACACGATGACATCGCAAAAAATTAGGTCATTTACCTTTTATTCATTTCATATGGCTTCCAATATCCAGCAAGTGCAGCAACACTGGAGCTAAAAACAAGTGGAACTAAGAAAAATCTGTTGTTTTCAGCGATTCTGAACAGATGATGGTCTCACAGACCTGATTTCAGCTGGGGTTCGTTCTTCGTCCCTCAGCTGGATTTGATTGTTGACGATTTGGCGTGATCTTGGATTGTTTGGTTCTTCGACGCTCATCCTGGACTTGCTGTCATAGCAACAGGTCCGTAATCTTAAACCTGCTCGAGCGGCTGATTTCATGTGAACAGGATTAGATCGCATCTTGAGGTGATACTTAAAATCTGTCCCAGCCACTGCTACTTTATTACAAGAGTTCATTACTGAACCAGGGGCAATAATAATCATTTTAAATAATAATAATATACAAATTGTATATGTATATGAGAATGTATATTGTGTATAATACTATAGACACAGTCACTTGATTGAGCGATTTATTTGTGATGGAATAATTACTTTATAATTTTATTGGAGGTTTGCACACATGTTGTACAGTTAATCTGAGCCGTGCATTAATTTACATTTATGCATTTGGCAGACGCTTTTATCCAAAGCGACTTACAGTGCCCTTGTTACAGGGACAATCCCCCTGGAGCAACATGGAGTAAAGTGCCTTGCTCAAGGACACACTGGTGGAGACCGCTGGGATCGAACCAGCAACCTTCTGCATATCAGTTCAGTGGTTTAACCCACTGGACCACCATCTCACACTAATTACTCACACGTATTATCTCACACATAATATCCGTGATCAATTTAAGTAATCACGGATATTATGGGATGGCTTGATGCAGCGCAGGAGATGCAGAGAACTTGACCTTGACCCTTAAGAAACTTTAATCAGTCCTTCCAGAAAAATGCGGCTTTTTTTTATGATTGTTGCGGGCGAAAATCCTTGATTATGCGGCACGTTTTCTTAAAAAATGCGGGATATTTATGCAATTTTATGCGATAAAACTTGCAAAAACTGCGGTTTGATGAAAAAGCGAAAAAAAGCGAACATTTTTAATTGAATATTTAAGTTCTCATCTTGTTTTATTGAAGACTTTAATAAACACATGGCTCAATTTGGACCGATTTCAAAACACAGCATCATGAAGCTTCGAAGCGTAATGAATCAGTGAGTCGATTCATGATTCGGATCGCGTGTCAAACTGCTGAAATACGTGACTTTGGCGATCCAAACCGCTGAATCGACTCACTGATTCATAACGCTCCAAACTGCTGAATCGACTCACTGATTCATAACGCTCCAAACTGCTGAATCGACTCACTGATTCATAACATTCTGAACAACTGAATCGACTCACTGATTTATAACGCTCCAAACCGCTGAATCGACTCACTGATTCATAACGCTCCAAGCCGCTGAATCGACTCACTGATTCATAACACTCTGAACCGCTGAATCGACTCACTGATTCATAACGCTCCAAACTGCTGAATCGACTCACTGATTCATAACGCTCCAAACTGCTGAATCGACTCACTGATTCATAACATTCTGAACAACTGAATCGACTCACTGATTTATAACGCTCCAAACCGCTGAATCGACTCACTGATTCATAACGCTCCAAGCCGCTGAATCGACTCACTGATTCATAACACTCTGAACCGCTGAATCAACTCACTGATTCATAACACTCTGAACCGCTGAATCAACTCACTGATTCATAACACTCTGAACCGCTGAATCGACTCACTGATTCATAACACTCTGAACCGCTGAATCGACTCACTGATTCATAACACTTTAAACCGCTGAATCGACTCACTGATTCATAACGCTTTAAACCGCTGAATCGAATCACTGATTCATAACACTCTGAACAACTGAATCGACTCACTGATTTATAACGCTCCAAACCGCTGAATCGACTCACTGATTCATAACGCTCCAAACTGCTGAATCGACTCACTGATTCATAACGCTCCAAACTGCTGAATCGACTCACTGATTCATAACGCTCCAAACTGCTGAATCGACTCACTGATTCATAACACTCTGAACAACTGAATCGACTCACTGATTTATAACGCTCCAAACCGCTGAATCGACTCACTGATTCATAACGCTTCAAACCGCTGAATCGACTCACTGATTCATAACACTCTGAACCGCTGAATCAACTCACTGATTCATAACACTCTGAACCGCTGAATCGACTCACTGATTCATAACACTCTGAACCGCTGAATCGACTCACTGATTCATAACACTTTAAACCGCTGAATCGACTCACTGATTCATAACGCTTTAAACCGCTGAATCGACTCACTGATTCATAACGCTTTAAACCGCTGAATCGACTCACTGATTCATAACGCTTTAAACCGCTGAATCGAATCACTGATTCATAACACTCTGAACAACTGAATCGACTCACTGATTTATAACGCTCCAAACCGCTGAATCGACTCACTGATTCATAACGCTCCAAACTGCTGAATCGACTCACTGATTCATAACGCTCCAAACTGCTGAATCGACTCACTGATTCATAACGCTCCAAACTGCTGAATCGACTCACTGATTCATAACACTCTGAACAACTGAATCGACTCACTGATTTATAACGCTCCAAACCGCTGAATCGACTCACTGATTCATAACGCTTCAAACCGCTGAATCGACTCACTGATTCATAACACTCTGAACCGCTGAATCAACTCACTGATTCATAACACTCTGAACCGCTGAATCGACTCACTGATTCATAACACTCTGAACCGCTGAATCGACTCACTGATTCATAACACTTTAAACCGCTGAATCGACTCACTGATTCATAACGCTTTAAACCGCTGAATCGACTCACTGATTCATAACGCTTTAAACCGCTGAATCGACTCACTGATTCATAACGCTTTAAACCGCTGAATCGACTCACTGATTCATAACGCTTCAAACCGCTGAATCGACTCACTGATTCATAACGCTCTGAACCGCTGAATCGACTCACTGATTCATAACGCTCTGAAGCTTCATGATGCTGTGTTTTGAAATCGGTCATCACACCGGGAAACTGCTTTGCTCTTTTGCTGTTATTTTTGTTGGCCAATGGGAGTTTGCGCTTCATCATGGTTTCACTGATATCTATGGTTTCTCCACGGGGTTTGCAGCTTTTCGATGACGTTCGCGTCGGGTAATTACGTCACTTCAAAACGTTCCCATGGCAACAGGCGGAAATGGCGGCTCTTGTGTGAAGTAAACAAACATTTTTCAACTTTCTGCTAATATATTTATGACTTTTTTTGCAATGAAAATGCGGGGATTATGAAATCATGCTAGCCCGCATATTTTGCTCGCGGAAATAGGCAATTTATGCGGCGAAAGTGCGGCGTATTTGAAAAAATGCGGCCCCCGCATAAATATGCGGACTTTGGCTGATTATGCGTTAAATCACGCGATCGCATAATCACGTTTTTCTGGAGGGACTGATTAATACTGTCACGTTACAAATCTGCTTCAAATTGAATTAAAAATTGAATTACAACATTGAAATAAAAATGTAAAGGGTGTACAAATACTGTATAAAATCGTGAATATAAATAATTGGTAATCATGTAAAAAAAAAACACATTTATCATTGATCTATTATAACTTTTATGTTGGTTGGTCGCTTAGCTGTTTCCTTATAAAGCTCCAGATATTCGTGGGGTTTTTTTGTGTGTAATTTGCCAAGTGGCTTTTTTAATTATATGATGTCATTATGTTGCTGTCTTGACGCCAGCCAATCGCTGCATTGCTGATCGTGGTTTCGAGTATCGATGCATCTGCCCTCTTCAGGGAACACAAGAACGCACACTGATCTCAGATAATTTAATCCAGATATTTAAATCCAATCCGCACATTCGTTTGAAAAACCAAATTAGCCAGTCATCAGTTATCATGATTAAAAGATCTGGGATCTGTCAAATCATCTCAGATGTATTAAGCGAGGTACGAAGAACGGACCCCTGATCTGTGTGTGTGTGTTGATATGAATGTAAGTAGATGTGTATGCAGTTCCTGTGTACTTTACAGTATCTATATAGAAACGTTCAGAAAAAACGTGTTGTGAATTGAATCTCTCAGTCAGTAATAAAGAGTGATAACTAGTTTAAATGGCTAATAGTGATTTGCAACATGCAGATGATTCATGTAAACCATAGCACATGCGTTCTGCGGAAACACTAACAGTGATGTGAGCAGTAAACAACATTCATGTACATCAGATGCTAAAACCCTTTTCATGTAAACACTTCTTCTTGAATGTTTGACATCTGTTTGGTAAACTCATATGAATCTAACTCCACTAAATCTCCTTCAGTAGCTGAGAGCTGCCGTCTAGACGAAGAAGAAGCTTGAATATAAGTTTGACTGCACTATTTTTCTAATATAATAGCTAAAAATAACTCTGGCACTGTAATTGCTTTTGGACAATTCAACTTCAAATGACCATATAAAAGTATCATGTTAATATTACACTGATTTCAATACTGTAAAAAGGTCGTTTGGGCCTTATGTTTTGGTGACTGGCAACCAGTTGACACCAGGACTGGTATATAACGAACCACTGACCCCCAGTCCACATGCAGTGGCGCGGGCCGTCCCATTACAGCCGCCCCGTGTCAGTGCCCAAGGCATCAACAGTGAATATCACTCAGTTCCTCTTCTTCTGACGAGCTCCCATCACTTCCTGAGGCTCAACGATACACTGGTAGCCGATCAACATGCCCACAATAGAGACACCTAGAAACACAAACGCACTGTTACAGGCCAGTGTGAAGATGACGCTGTACTTCTAGATCAATCCAACAATATATATATATTTTTTTTTATCAAATAAATGCCACCTTGGTGAGCAGAAGAGACTTTAAACAAAACTAAAAACATTAAAAAAAACTATTATTTGACCAGTTGCATAGTTTTAAGTTCACTTAACAGATGTAACACATGTGTATCCTGAAAACCAAGCAGAAGCTCTCGTCCGTCATCACTCACTCGCTACGATCAGAGGTGCCATGACTCCAATGGTCAATGGAGCGGTTTTATAGATAAATGCTTCAGACAAGAAGTGGCCTAGAGCCAGAACGAATGTCCCCAGGGTGACGTGATAAAGCCTGTAATGAGGGAAAGACAGAAACATCAGCTTCATTCCAGCAGAGTTCAGTCTCCACACACACACACACACACGAGGATCCTTACGTCCGGTTCTGGATGTCTATGGCACAGGCGCAGCGGATGATGGAGGACAGGAGGGTCCATATGCCAAAGGTTCTTGCCTGAAGACCGTTTACTAAAGAATGAGACATCAGGATGTTTAGATGCTGTCGGATGAAAAAGCTTATATTCTTGTTTGTTATATTAATTGGTCACACTCAGGTATTAACATATTTCTGAATACATTTGCTCCATGAAATAAGGTACATAAAAAAATCTTCCTGCTAAAGATATATATTAGGGGTGTAACGGTACATGTATTCATCCTGAACATCCACACTCCAGTCCAGAAGGGGGCGCTTGTGGTAATGCAACGCTGTTTGCTAACCACCACAGCAGGAAAAAGAGCAGAAGTAGAAGAGACGATCTCTGCACCAATAGATATACATAATAAAGGCAAGATGTCTCGTCCACGCTGCTGGCCAATGGAGGTCGACGTCTGCACCTGGCGGCCATCTTGTCACAGTCAGCTCGCTCACTCGTAACATTGTGTTTTAATGGTGCGTGTACTTTTTAAATAACCATAACTTGCTCAATTTTCTAGTGATTTTCAAACTGTTTGGTTTGTTATAAACGTCAGCGATGTAGTTATGACACTGCATACTTATGAATAATTATTAATAATTTGTTCAAGCATCCAGAATTATAGCCACGTTAATAACGTTTGTAAGACGCCAAACCATTTGTAAATCCGTCCAGATTTCAGCGAGATAAGAGTATTTGTGTTCAGATCGCTCGCCTTACATCAGGAGCCCGCCAGAAAGCTTGCCTGTGACAAGATGGCCGCCGGTGATGACGTTAGAGACTCCGCCCTAAGACATCTAGCCTTTATTATGTATATCTATGGGTGCACCAACCCAAATCAAGGCTGCATCGAAAACCTAGGCTTATCGGACGATGGCTTGTAAGGCACCTCACGAAACTAATTTCGGATTCTAATTTGTGTGACCGTTTAATGATCTACAGCAAAATAGAGAGAGCTTTGGTGACAACTAAACACATATTGAATTAGAAATGACATCAGAAGTGGAAAATGTTGGTCAAAAATGTACATTTACACACAAACTGACCAGCAAAGGCAACTTTCGGATGCCATCTTTTTCCCCCAGCTCAACTGTCACAGAATGGAAAGCACAGGATTGTGGGATAGCAAAGGCAGCGAAGGATACATCTATGCTGCCTTCAGAACTCGATCAGATGAAGGTCTCTTTGGAGACAGGAAGTGAAGCTAACATTAGATTCGGACGTGCCTGGATGTCTTCCTGCCTTGAAATGTGTAATTTTCGGACGCAGCTCAAGAGTTCAGATGCACACAAGAGCTTGCTAGTATCATATACGCTGAGTTTCAGTTCATTTTTGTGACACGCTTCTCATCTTGTGTGGATCTAACGGCCCATCTTTGCTCTCATGAATCATCATGTGTTGTCTGCCAAATCGTTTTGACTGAGGGCAAAGAGAAGTTTCATAACTTTATTTTTTAGGATATTTAAATACACATGCACTGAAGATAATGTAGGAGTTGCCTGGACCACATTTGTGTGGCTATTAATGTTTAATATATATTTTTAATGAAAATGAAAAGAGGCAGAGTGGTGTTTTATGACATATTTCTCCTGGAGTGCCTTGAGCGCGCGTCTATTTCGCTTCAAACGCTCGATTTATACGCACGTCCAATTCACTGTGGATGCGCAAATGGATTCAAAATGTTAAAAATGTTGTCGCTTTATTCGCGTTTGGTGTAATACTGACCTTTGTGCGTCCGCCATTGTCACGCGCAAAGAAAATGAGGCTACGCACAACACGATAATCAAAACAATAAGCATCGGTCAATCTATCAATTAGACTCTAAAATAAAAAAGTAAGGAATTATTGATTTGTTACTCTAATTATTAGAGGTGGGTTTAATGTAAACGTACCAAACTCGTATCGAACCGGGACCCAAAAACAGAGGTACGTATACCGAACCGTGACTTCTGTGTACCATTACACCCCTAATATACAGTATAGTAGATGAGTTCACTGAAATCATTGTAATGCTGATCTTCGTTAATGAATAAAGGTGCTAATTATCAGGGTTATGTGTTGACCATAATCCGGTGTGCCGGTGTAGAGTTTCTCGGACAGGAAGCTGTGATCTCTGAAGCTCTGCACTGTGTTTCCCACTGCGATCACAGACACCATGAGCAGCCAACTCCTCAACACATTCAGAAAGCGGCTCATCCTCCACTGAACACCTGCAGAAGATCAACACACGTGTTAGAATGAACACGAGAAAACACTGGTGATGGCAGAACATGGTCATACATAGAGAAATTAAATTACGCGTCATAAATAAATAATCTCAAGACCACACAAATAATCCAACGCTCTCCACTGACTTTGTATTGCTTGAAGCGCCTCCCTGTCATTTCTGACTTATTATAAAAAACAGAGCAATGTCTAAAAGCTGATATGTGACAGGGTGTACAGCCAAAGAACCCAGAACCAAAAACTCAGAAGTTTTTATAAGCTGTCGACCCAAAAAACAAGCGTTTAAGGACACAAAAGTGGATACAGGCAATTGAGACAGAGTGCGAAACTGAGAAATACACCCACTAGAGGGAACGTAATCAGCGACAGGACATATAATATATAAAACTGACATTTGGATATATGACTTAAAGCTGCACTATGTAAGTTTTCCGTCCGCTAGAGATCGCCTATTCAAAACAAAGGCGTAGTTTGATGATGTCACATTTGAGCGCAGACTCTTGAGGAACAGCTGGAGCGATTGTTATGGCGGATGTGCGAGTCCGACGGTTAAGTAGACCGTCCCTCCAGAAAAACCTGATTATGCAATCGCGTGATTTAACGCATAATCGGCCAAAGTCTGCATATTTATGCGGGGGCCGCATTTTTTCAAATACGCCGCACTTTCGCCGCATAAATTGCCTATTTCCACGTGCAAAATATGCGGGCTAGCATGATTTCATAATCCCCGCATTTTTGTTGCAAAAAAAGTCATATATATATTAGCAGAAAGTTGAAAAATGTTCATTTACTTCACACAAGAGCTGCCATTTCCGCCTGTTGCCATGGGAACGTTTTGAAGTGACGTAATTACCCGACGCAAACGTCATCGAAAAGCTGCAAACCCCGTGGAGAAAGCATAGATATCAGTGAAACCATGATGAAGCGCAAACTCCCATTGGCCAACAAAAATAACAGCAAAAGACGCGCAAAGCAGTTTCCCGGTGATGACCGATTTCAAAACACAGCATCATGAAGCTTTGAAGCGTTATGAATCAATGAGTCGATTCAGCGGTTTGAAGCGTTATTCGATTCAGCGGTTTGAAGCGTTATGAATCAGTGAGTCGATTCAGCGGTTTGAAGCGTTATGAATCAGTGAGTCGATTCAGCGGTTTGAAGCGTTATTCGATTCAGCGGTTTGAAGCGTTATGAATCAGTGAGTCGATTCAGCGGTTTGAAGCGTTATGAATCAGTGAGTCGATTCAGCGGTTTGGAGCGTTATGAATCAGTGAGTCGATTCAGCGGTTTGAAGCGTTATGAATCAGTGAGTCGATTCAGCGGTTTGGAGCGTTATGAATCAGTGAGTCGATTCAGCGGTTTGGAGCGTTATGAATCAGTGAGTCGATTCAGCGGTTTGGAGCGTTATGAATCAGTGAGTCAATTCAACGGTTTGGAGCTAATTCTAAACCGAAAGTAAAATGCGCACTGTCTGAGTGTGTTGAAAATTATGTTATAGCGTTATGTGGCGTTCACACCGGACGCGATTCGCGCGAATAATTCGAGCTAATCGCGCGAATTGCGCCATGAAATTCGCGTGTGACAACTACACTACAGAAGCGAATTCGCGTCATGGGAGGGGCTTCTGCCCTATATGAGCCAGCTCGTCTCGGTCACTTGACGTCTTTTTTGTAAAAAATACTACTATTAATGTGTGACAAAACGTAGTTTAAAGACTTTTTCAGGTGATAATATAGTTGTTTAAAGCTCAAATCTGTGGTTAATTTATAAAAAGAGTGCCTATTTGAGCATTTTATCTGGCGTTTTCGGAGTTGTGAGATCCAGGCGATCAGTGGCATTCCGCGCTCGTTTACCCGGCGAGACCCGCCTTTCCTCGGCTAGTCCTTCTCACATTTGCCGCTGGCTCTGGCTCTTTTTTTCTGCTCCAGTCTCGTTGTGAAATGGCTGACATAGATTTTGTTGAGAGGGTAGCTGACTGTCCGACCTCCTCACTCACTTTCTTCCAAGCAAGATCCTTTTTATTCCTTTATTCCTTTTATTCCTGTTCCTGTAGTGATAGGATGATGTATCATACAGCTATCATACAGCGATTCACGCGAATCGCACGTTCAAAACGCTCAATTCGCGACGCCTCAATCACGCAAATCTCGCCGCCTCATTCGCGCGAATCGCGCCGCAGAATGCCATTTCGCGTCTCTGCATTGTAAATCACTCGCACGAATCGCGCCATTACTCTGTGCTTTCGCTCCACGGCTGCTATGAGACACTTGTTCACACTGCAGTGAGCGAGATCATATTAGAATATCATATTAATAAATGCTGGATGACTTGTGTTGCTAAATGGCGTCCGATTAATTTTAAAACACAAAGTATGCCAGAGAAAATGCTGTATTACTGTAATAAATGTGTCCAAACAGTTGTTCACCTGTCTAATAAAACACATCCTATATTAAAGCGTCTTTAGTGTTTCCATGGTTTCTACAAAATAAAACGGAAATCGAGGGTAACGCGGGTATGATGTCATTGATAGGCGACGGACTGTGTCCCGCTTATTTTTCTAGATTTAAACATTCTTGGAAACATTTGGGATCATGCAAGTACACAGGCCTACAAAATATATAACACAGTTGCAAAATCAAAAAATCTTACATATTGTGCCTTTAATTAATCAAAATGTTTATTTATTTATTTAATCTAGACTTTCTTCCTTTTAATCTGATGTATGTATGTATTTAATTATTTACTTTAATCCTATTATTTATTTTGCAGTGTTTTCTCTCTCTCTAGGCTTTGATTAACGTTCTGGCAAACAAACATTTTAAGTTAGAACATGTTCTCAAAACGTTTGTTTTTCCTGAAACGTTCTAGTTGGGCGTTCCTCTAACGTTTTTTAAATGTTACTACTTAGAACATAAAAAAATAACGTTCCCATAATGTTTGCAAAATTATATATATATATATATTAGGGCTGTCAAAAGATTAATCACGATTAATCACATCCAAAATAAAAGTTTGTGTTTACATAATATATTTGTGTGAACTGTGTATAATTATTATTTATATATAAAAACACACACAAGCATGTATATATTTAAGAAAAATGTATTATATTTATATATAAAATATTTATATTTATATATAATATAAATTATATAAATGTATACAGTATATACATGCAAATATTTCTTAAATATATACATGAATATTTATATAAACATAATAATTATAGAGTACACACAAATATATTATGTAAACACAAACTTTTATTTTGGATGTGATTAATCTTTTGACAGCCCTAATATATATATATATATATATATATATATATATATATATATATATATATATATATATATATATATATATATATATATATATATATATATAAATGCGTTTTTAAAACAACGTTCAGAGATTGCGCTTTGACAACGTAATGGTAACGTTCGCACAACGTTATTAGAACATATTTTGTTCGCTGTTTGTGTAGGCACCCATAATAAACAAGGCTGCACCATTAATAGATATAATGCCTATAATAAGACACCCTTCATTAGCAGCAGTGTTCTTACCTTCAGTAGGTGCTGCAGGCGGTCAGTATTTGTACTGTTTACTATAACATTAACTAATATATGTGCGTTTGATTCCTGCTTATTCCGTGTCAGAATCACAACACTCCGCTGTCACACGAACATTGACCAATCAGAAACCGCGGATGACGGTTGCGTCGCGTCGTACCACCAACCCATTGGGTGGCGCTTCAAAAGCCCGCCCTCTTGGGAGATCCTACCAATCAGCGGCAGCTAAAGCATCTGACGATTGTAAAGCGTTGACTTTGAACCTGTTTATACAATCTATGGTTTGATATTTTTCATAGATAGAAAATTATTAATTAATTTAACATTACATTTTTTTCCTCATCTCCTGGAAGTTATGACTGTGTTCAATGCAGAATTACAGGTTAAAAAAAATCATTTAAAAAAATGCAACGTTCAAATTTTCAACCGTTTCCGCGCATGCGCTTAGCAATGGTTGTCAGCTGGTTGTTATAGTAACAGGCGGTGGGCACTGGAGCTAACAGTTAATAATTACACGTAAAACCACTCATCTTAACACAAACAGGTATGTTACTAGTGACATTTATGATTAAACTAACTGCTCTGTGTGTCCGAAGCTCTAATGTGTTGTGTTAGACATTCAAACGCTTCTTCTTATATCACAGTCTAGTTAGCGCGGTTAGCTAACAGCTCGTGAACCCTCTCCTGTCACTCACAGCTAATCCCATCTTTCCCACATTATATTTATTATAAACTGCGATTTATGCAGAAGTTACTACATCGTTAGGCACTTTCAGTTTGTCACAGTAGACAAGTGTTACATAATTGTCTCAGATATGTAAAAATAACTGAATGTTTTCCTTCTAAAACATAAAAAAAATTGCTTTTTAATTATGTATTTAAGTAACTTTGATCTTTGATGGCTATCTAGTACCTTCTTAGTTTGCTGTCATTTGAAATAATTAAATTTTATGTCTTATTTTGAAGGTTATTTTGATAGTTTTAGCATTGTTTTCTTATTTTTGTATAATTCCAATGCAAATGTTTATTGTTTGATATCGATAAAAGCAGTGTAAAACTGAAATAAATGCTTATTGTTTTGCAGATGAGTTAAGAGGATTGGAGATGCGTGCTGTCACACACACATTGAGCTGACACACACACACACACACACAGAAGGAGATGCCAGCCGCTAGAGAACAGAAGGACGAATCAGAGTCATCGACTGAAGATGATCTGGAGTAAGTGTCTTTACTAAAGCACAATGCTTTAAGAGTATTGATCATGAGATTATTAGACTCAGATCAGCAGTGACTACACACACACACACACACACACACACACACACACACACACACACACACACACACACACACACACACACACACACACACACACACAACTACATAGACTGATTTGATGATTTCACAGGGCTTATCTTGACTAAATATAGACCAGTCAGGGCTGAAATAGTAACATCCGCTCCTCAAATAGTCTAGATGTTCTGCACACAGGTCTGTTTTCGGCGGCAGAGCTTAATTCAGGATCATTGTAATGTTTTTAAGAGTGACAAAAATGATGAAGGTTTCCATTTAGGACCCAGAATTTACATTATGTGGTCATCCAAACCCATTAGTTTCATGATTGAAAGGTGATGTTTCAAACTTTAAAACTGTATATTACTAAGACTCACTCATAGTACTATGAATGGGAGAAAATGCAAATTCGCATTATAGCGGCTGTAGTAAAGGAAGTCACGCCTTTTAAATAAAAGAGCCATTTGGCATCATTGACTGGACCAACCTGAATATATAAGTTCATGTTTATGATTTTGGTATTTATTTTCCCCATTCAAGTGTGAGATGTGAGTCGGTCCTGCCAATATGGCCGGCGTGTGAACTGCCTTTCTTTGAAAGGGACTTTGGTAATTCATCATGTAAATGTGAAATTGACCTGACAGAGGAATTATCAGTGTTCTCTGTGCTGTCATAGGAAACACGCGTGTATCGCCTGGAGTGGGGTCAGTAAAAGGATTCCCGTGCTGCTCTTCTGTGCAGAAGCCATTGTGTCCAAAGATGTGGCCATCCGCTCCGTTGGAGGTACAGACACTGAGAACACAGGAGAATTCATGCAATTGCAATTCACAGACATTCTGAAACATTAAAGGGTTAGTTCACCCAAAAATGAAAATTATGTCATTAATTCCTCACCCTCATGTCGTTCGACACCCGTAAGACATTCGTTCATCTTTGGAACACAAATGAAGATATTTTAGTTGAAAGCTGATGCTGAGAAAGGCTTGAGGTAGGCCTCCATTGACATTCAGTACATTTACACTCTCAAGACCCATAAAAGGCACTAAAAACGTCGTTACAAAGTCCATCTCACTACAGCGGCTCTACAATAATTTTACGAAGCGACGAGAATAGTTTTTGAGCGAAAAAAAAAATCAAAATAACGACTTTATTCCACAAGTTCTGTCTTCCTCTGTCGTGAACTCACGAAGCAGCACGACGCATGCGCGAGAATATGACGCAGAACCGGCGTTCGGGAACCCATGAAATGCACACTTTAGTCCCATTTTGAGCTCTACGCCGAGACCTAAAGCACGATCAATGTAGAATTCAACAGCTTAGATACGGCGCGTCTTCCTCTGCTCGTTGTAAACAAATCTCCTCCTCGCTTCTGGGTCACGTGTCCGAACGCCGGTTCTGCGTGATATTCTCGCGCATGCGCCGTGGTGCTTCATGAGTTCACGGCAGAGGAAGACAGAACTTGTGGAATAAAGTCGTTATTTAGATTTTTTTTTTCGCACAAAAACTATTCTCGTCGCTTCGTAAAATTATTGTAGAGCCGCTGTAGTGAGATGGACTTTGTAACGACGTTTTTAGTGCCTTTTATGGGTCTTGAGAGTGTAAATGTACTGAGTGTCAATGGAGGCCTTTCTCAGCCTCAGCTTTCAACAAAAATATCTTCATTTGTGCTCCGAAGATGAACGAATGTCTTACGGGTGTCGAACGACATGAGGGTGAGGAATTAATGACAGAATTTTCATTTTTGGGTGAACTAACCCTTTAAATTAAGGGCCGGGCGATAAAACGATATCAGGGCTCGACATTAAAGGGTTAGTTCACCCAAAAATGAAAATGATGTCATTAATTATAATAATTAATGGTAAAATTATTATATTATTATAATCATTATAATGGTAAAATTGATCAAATCTTAATTTGAAGCATCAAAGTACTTTTGTTTAAAACATGATTTACTCTGTTATAAACATCAGTGTTCATATTCAAACTATAAACTATACATACAAACTATAAACTGTTATCTCAGTACTGTGATAATCTGACTTATTGTAAGACAGAAATAATGCACTGTGTGTTGAAAAGACTGTGAAGTTGTTTAATGTCTATACATGAATCATAACGGCTCTATCTGGATCAGATCTCTGATCGTTAGTTAATTGACTGCTTTTATAAAAATCTTCATTTGCTACATGCCATTATAGTGTGACCTTGCAATTCATGAAGCAGTATTTCAGATTTTTTTTTCTGCTTTTCTTTTTTTATAGAGAAATATAACTTGGGCTTCAAGATTGTGCGTACGGAGAGTCGTCTTGTGCGTGGCATCCTGGTCAATCATGGATTCCATGAGGTAAAGCTGTAAACATTAGCCATGTCAGGGAATGAAATGCATCTGATCAAATAATAATGAGTCAAGAATAAAGGCTGCAACATACTCCGCAAGAACAGAGAAAAAAGTTCTCGCTCCCAGTTCTCGGAGCCCTGGTTTGGGAGTTCTCGCAGCTCTGAGCAGAACTTTTTTCTTGTGGGTGTCCGAGAACTATTGCGTGATTGGTCAGAATTTTAAAGTGGGTGGGGTTAATGCGGAGAAACGGAGATGTTCGGCACCTGCTTTTCTCGTGAAGTATGGAATGTCCTGGCCAGAACAAACTTTGTTCTTGTTCTTGTTCCCTCGAGAAAACAAACAAATTTCTTTGTTCTTGCAGAGTATGTACCTCCTTCAGAGGTTCAAAATCACTTCTGATAGGACCACTGGTTTATTATATAGTACACTGGCAATGGAAGGGGAAGTCGAGCACATTGCATTGTGGGATTCCACACAGTGTACTCTGTGTTTATAAGGGCTCAGTACAATACACCTCAAATGTAATAGCAATGAAATGTCTGTAAATAAATAACTAGGCCAAAATAATATTGTTTTGTGTTTAGGTGCACCCAAATAGCAATGATTTTAACCTGATGTGGACTGGCTCGCACCTGAAGCCCCACCTTCTGCGCACGCTACAGGATTTCCAGAAAGTCAACCACTTCCCCAGGTGTGTCTGTCATCACAGTTCTGTTCCACAACACTTCCTTCTGAGGCTGGATCACATCTGAAACGGCAAACTCTGCGTGTTATACAATTCACAGCTCATTTCAGTAGAACAGTAGCATGTTAATAACCTATACGCCAATGGGCATAGAAATAAACAGCATTAGGGCTTCTTTTGGATATATACATTTTTTGCTTAAAGTCCGTATAGTCTCAATTTTATTAGTGGAATATGTGTTCTGAGTAGGGGTCAACATTTATGTGATGAAAGTCGAGTCGACTAGTCACTGATGATGTCATTAATGAACAAAGCCTGAACCCTGAGCTGAGACGCGAACTCAGGTTTTTTTTGTGCACAGCTGATATGACGCAGCGCTGCCCATAAGGTTATCGATCCTACATTACAGCTTTTGTATCAGTTCTTTTGTCTTCTGAATCAGATACAGATAAAGTAGCACAATAAAGATTACATGTTTATGAATGCATTAGTGAGAGAGCGATTGCGTGTGAATGAATGAATTCTTTTTTAGCTATCAAGAAATATATGCTAGAACTTTTCAGTTTCTAAGCTTTTATTGATAAATCCTATCCTGGATGCCAGCCGAACTTAGCCCCGCCCACAACATTTTAACTCGGGCAGTTCGGTCTGGACTTGATCCATAGAGAAGTAATTATGCCTGAACAGAAACTGTTCGGACCAATGAAATTGTCAGGGCGGGCTTTAGACGATGATGGACAGATGATAAACAGTAACGTAATCATCACGTCATCAAAGGCGCTTGGGTTGAATTTGTTCTAATCCTAAACGGAGAACTTGTTCGTATATGCATTCACCTTCACTATTTCTCTCAGAAATGATGATGGTGTTGGTAAGTACTCTGTGTATCCTTAAATTCTTTTTTTACAACACCAGCAAAGATCGTTTACACTCATCTTCTTCTTCTAACATTACTTATTCCAGCTTGCGTGCAGACAGGGTTGCCAAGTTTTTACAATAAAACTCGCCCAATTGCTACTCAAAACTAGCCAAAAACAAGCCCAATAGCTTTCCGGTGGGGGGGTTCTCCGGGAAAAAAGATGCATTTGGGGGGTAAAATATGTGTTATTTTGGCACGGCTGCTAAAATTCGCATTCCTGGGTCTGTATATCACATAATTGGGGTCGTTTCAACCCGCGGACTTGGCTACACAGTGCAGACGTGTTCTGTTGACATTTGACAACTAACGTTATGCGTCGCTCCGTTGCTCTGATTGGTTGTAGGTCTATCCAATTGAGGTCTTTCCTGGTTCGGCTGAAACACGCCCCATAATCACAGCCCAACGGAGCAGATCAGACTCACATTCTGACTAGAATTGAGTATGACGACGTCAAGCTAGATAAATCCGAACAGCGTTGACAATACATTTCTGCACTACTGAATGATTTTGTGTGAGGTGCGGGCGATCTCCACGTGATGTGCGAGCTATGTGTTTGCGTTAGGGCTGAGCGATATGGCTGAAAACTGTATAACGATATAAGTGTTTCATATCGGTCGATATCAATAATTATTGATGTTTTATGACCTATTTAAAATAAGGACCAGGAGAAAAATATTTTACATTTAATAATTTTTATTTTAAACTTAACCTTCCTCTGATTATAATCCCCTCAGTTATAAAGGCAGAAATATCAACACAACCATGGAAAACACTCAAATAATAAAATATAAACACAAGTCTAAAATCACAATGAACACTTAACAATTATCTCTTAACATTAAGGTGCAGTGCCTCCGTTATTTCTTTGTAACTGTTTTTTGACCTGTACAATAAGCTGTTGCATTCTCCCGATCAGTTTTGAGCATCCAGATGATATATTGAGCTTTATATATGCGTTTATTTGTCATTTTAATTGTTGGAAATAAAGAGTGCGTGTCAGGAAATGGCTTATCCTGTTGCGCCCTCTATAGGCCAGCGACTAGTCGATGTCGAGCTTAAAACATTAAAACGGCATACCCCTGAACCCCCCTAGAGGGACTGAGGTCACCCACCACAGTCTCACAAAATCCTGTGGGAAACACTGTATATGATAGTGTTCTCAAAATTACACATTGTTTTAAATTCTGTAAATTTTGAAATTCAAATAGTGAAATTCAAAGTTGAAACTTAATTTTATATCAGTAATGTGGATGTGTGTGGCGCTCTAAAGCCCTGTGCACACCAGGACGGTTATCGCGCGCGCTTATCGCCAGCGTTTTTTGGCGCGTCTTTGTGTTCACACTAGGGGTGGCACGGTTCACAAAACCCACGGTTCGGTTTGTATCACGGTTTTAGGGTCACGGTTTTCGGTTCTGTATGGTTCTTGTTGTTGTTTTTTCTTTTAATCGTTAAAGGGTTAGTCACCCAAAAATGAAAATTCTGTCAGTAATTACTCACCCTCATGTTGTTCCAACCATGTAAGACCTTCGTTCATCTTCTGAACATAATTTAGTATATTTTTGATGAAATCTGAGAGCTGTCTCACTCCTCCATAGGCTTTCAGAGGGACTGAAACTTGATGGCCCAGAATAGTAAGTAAAAACGTCATTTAAGGAGTCCAAATGACTACAGTGGCTCTGTATTAAGTCTATCATGCGACGAAAATACTTTTTGAGCGGAAAAACAACAAAAATAACGACTTTATCCCACTATTTATCCCACTATATACTCTCTGACGAGAGTTCGCGGGAGTGCCACGACGCACTGTGGCACTCCCGCGAACTCTCGTCAGAGGCTCAAATTGAACAATAATAGTGGGATAAAGTCGTTATTTTTGTTGTTTTTCCGCTCAAAAAGTATTTTCGTTATTATATAGAACCATATTGGACGCAGTGTTAATTTCGTTGACAAATAATTTTCGTCAACAACCTTTTTTCACTGACGAAAACGAGACGATAACTAAATAAAAACTAGTGTTGATTAACAAAAACTATAACGAAAATCAACTGTCATTTTCGTCAACAAATAAAAACGAGACGAAAATGTTCGGGAGGGTCGATTAGGGAAGAGATCGGGTCAGAACTGATGTCCTGTGTCACAGATGCGCACATTTGAGTTGAGCTGATCTAACCGCTGGAGAACACGGCGCTGTTGCTCTTCTACAGGCTCATCCCCAATCCAGAGCGGCTCAATCACTGAATAACACACATTTATGCCAGGCAAGTGTTTATGAGCTAATGCTGATGAATAATGACAATGTTTACTTCACAATGTTTATATAGTAATGTGTTTTAGACGGTTGTGACAATGCATATTTTATCTCCTCATCTGAACTTGAATGAGCTCCTGCAACTGCAATAGTAAGGTGAGATTTCAAAATAAGAGTCCGGGTGTATTTACAGCTGGTTTATAATTAAAAGTCACGCATTATATATTCGTTTTTGCTTACACAATAAACTGTATTTAATTTCATTCCCATTTAATTCAAAGTCAGGAGGAAAGACCAGTATCTGACACACATTAAATAAAGTATCAGGGTTATAATAGTTCACTAAAACCATAAAAAAAAAATCTTCGTTACTTGAAATTAAATAAATGTTAACTGAAATTAAAAAATAAATAAACAAACAAACTTATTTGAAGCTTTAGCTTAACATGATATACTAACTAAAACAGAAATACAAAGTTATAAAAACGATATAGTTCCCTTTAAAAACAAACAAAAAAGTGAATTGAGCTCTTTTGTGTATTTTTAATGTAAAAAACAAAATGATGTCAAAATGTCAGTTCAAGTGACAGTCGGTTATGTGATGCTTAACTGCTTAATGTATTACAATTTAACTAAACTCATTAGATTTTAGGAGACTAAATCTATTGTAGATTTAATCGACTAAAACTAGACTAAAACTAAAAACAATTCAGGCGACTAAAATATGACTAAAACTAAATCAAAATATGCTGTCAAAATTAACACTGGTGTGACCAATTAGTAAGGAATACCTGAGGGCTAAATACAATAAAAAACATTAACATTAATGTTAACATTATTGCATTTCATGATTATATGCATAATATCAAGATTATTACGCATCACTCTCCATTATAAAACGATCCTGTATGGTTGACGTAATAATCAATGCACACTATGCTGTACTGTTTACCAAAACTTGCTGCAAACACCTGTAAAGTGGAGCTGTTGTGTATCAAGCCCTTCAAATGTATTGACACAGCGCTAGAAGTATTGAACGCTCCATGAAGCACGTGAGCGCGCGCGCCACCGGGAGATGAGAGAGCATGCCCCAACTCTGTTTTTCAACACTCTGGCTTTAACTGTTATGCCATATTAGCGCCAAAACGCTATTTATTGTTTGAATTTAGCATTACAACTTTAAAAAAATTTAAAAGCTTAGACTTTGTTTAATATCAAAAGCAGGTTTGGCAATTTGGCTTGAGATTAAGTTGGGCAGCGTGAGTATCACGCCAAATGCGTGGGAGTTGGCAACCCTGGCTATATTGCGCATGCGTCCAACCGTGCCGCACACACGCTCCGAACCGAGACAAGCAAACCGAATGGATGTTTTTTCATGTACCGTGCCACCCCTAGTTCACACGCAAGAGATTTTCACTGGCGCAGCGCCGAGTGAACGTGCACATTCAGTAGATGGAGCTGCGCCACTTTGCGCTTCTGACACTCGCTTGTCACACAGAAGAAGAAGAGAGACAGTGTTTACGTTCTGCCACAACCATTCACGCACTTTTGCTAACTGGCTAGCAGCATTAGCAGCTCATCTTCTTCTTCGTCTACTTACTTCCTCTCCGTCGTATCAATGTGTGCAAGAGCGTTTTGAGCTTGAGTGCCACCAAGTGGTGTTTTACTGTCACTTCAGCAGCTCCAGGCACGTCAACTAAAGCACCGATCTCATTGGTCGGACAGTTTTTAACATGCCGCGTTAAAACTAAAAAACGAACCCAAGACGTTTAAAAAAAAAAGCTTTTACATTTAGTCATTTAGCAGACGCTTTTATCCAAAGCGACTTACAAATGAGAGCAATAGAAGCAGCTAGAACAGTCAAGGGCTACAGTATGCAAGTGCTGTAACAAGTCTCAGTTAATCTAGCACAGAACACACTGGACAGAACTTTTTATTTTTTTATAAATTAGACAGACAGAAAATGAATAGAATGATAAGTGCTATTCTTGATTGGTCAGGTGCTGCTGGAAGAGATGTGTCTTCAGCTGTTTCTTGAAAATGGCTACAGACTCGGCTGCTGGAATTGAGATGGGCAGGTCATTCCACCAGGTGGGGGCGGTCCAGGAAAAGGTCCGTGAGAGTGACTTCATGCCTCTTTGGGATGGCACCACAAGGCGTCGTTCACTGGCAGAACGTAAGCTCCTGGAGGGTGTGTAAGTCTGAACTAGCGAGTTTAGGTATATTGGTGCAGAGCCAGTGGTTGCTTTGAAGGCGAGCACCAGTGTCTTGAATTTGATGCGAGCGGCTATCGGCAGCCAGTGGAGACTGATGAAGAGAGGCATGACGTGCGCTCTCTTCGGCTCGTTAAAGACCCTCACCGCTGCGTTCTGGATCAGTTGTAAGGGTTTGATAGTGCATGCCGGAAGGCCCGCTAGAAGAGCATTACAGTAGTCCAGTCTGGAGAGAACAAGAGCTTGGACCAGGAGTTGTGTGGCCTGCTCTGATAGGAAGGGTCTGATCTTCCTAATGTTGTATAATGCAAATCTGCAGGACCGGGTTGTTGCAGTAATGTGGTCAGTGAATTTTAGCTGATCATCAATCACAACTCCAAGATTCCTGGCTGTCCTGGACGGAGTTATGGTTGATGATCCAAGCTGAATGGAGAGATTGTGATGAAGTGCTGGATTGGCTGAGACCACAAGCAGCTCTGTCTTTGCAAGGTTGAGTTGCAGGTGATGCTCCTTCATCCAGGCAGAAATGTCTGTTAGGCAGGCAGCGATACGAACACCAACCAACTTTTACGCCTGGTGTTTTGCGCGTCGGTGTGCACACTCACATTGGTTTCTTTTGTTTAGTCACGAGGCGTTAAACGTCGGCGATAAACTTTGATCTGAAAACCATTTAGACCAAAAGATTGATCTTGGGATCCAATTTAGTTTTTCAGTAATGAATGGAATATGTACAGAATCAGCATTTCGCTCACTTTGTCCGCCATCTTTGTGGATTTTAAGTAAGCAGTGCATTCTGGGATTGCTTTCTCTTTAAGGATATGCAATACTGGTTTAGAATTTGGCCAGTTCATTTGAATAGAAAGTAAGTTTTCTTATAAGACAGCGTAATTGTGCTGCCTGGCATCTGGAACAGCCTTCGTGTTTGGGCACACTGGTGATTTGTAAAACGTTTCTTTCACCCGAATGTTGCTGGTGTTCAACCAAACACTAGTTTGTGGTGTGCAGTGTGTTTCCCCCAATGATAATATGTTACCAAAGTCACACACACTCTCACTCAGCAACAACGTCGACACAACCGGCCTTCCAAGTGGGCGGACGGCATGTATACATTGGCAGTTTGAGCTGAGTACATTTTGTTTGGAAGAAACGGCGCAATAGATCAAACCGAACATGCGCTGCCACTGTGGTGTTATTTCAAGGGTTTATGTTCCCCTCGCTATCTCAGACGCTAACCTCATCCTCAGCACTTACGGTCAATGCTCCCGTTGCTTTCCAGGTCGTTCGAGCTCACGCGGAAAGACCGGCTCTACAAAAACATCCAGAGGATGCAGCAAACCCATGGCTTTCAAAACTTCCACATCGTACCCCAGACCTTTGTGCTTCCTGCCGAGTACCAGGAATACAGCAGTGAGTGGGCATCCCGGCACTCGGATGTGTGTTTGGCGATTAACATGAACGACATCAATAAGAAAGATGTGTCTGCTTCTCTGCTGGGCTTTAATAACACACTCTCTCTCTGTCCTCATGTAAACCTCAGGCTCCTTCAGCAAAGACAAGGGCGCGTGGATCATCAAACCGGTGGCGTCCTCCAGGGGCAGAGGCATCTATCTGGTCAGCAATGTAAGTGATTAAGGGAATTTGGAAATGAGTGGGGGCTTGGGGCACAAATGCCCCCCAAATTCAATATAATGGGGCAAAAAAATGCCCCTGCACAATTAATCAAAATCTTTTATCACGTCACGATTAAAGTGAAATGTACTTTTTATCCGTTCTGTGCAGTGTTGAGCATTATAATCAAACTCACGTCGTTTATTATTTTATAAATCTTGATTTTATAATGTGTAAAAAGCAATAAATTAATGTATAAAATGGTCTTGGATCACATGCAAATCACATGCAATTTCCCAAAAACGATTATATATTGTATTAATCGACAATAGCCTATTAACTGTCAGTGTGCCAGTAGCGGACACTTGGAGCACTTTTCATTGCCATTTTCCCTTTGACATATTTTAGAAGTTAGGTATCATCAGGGGCATAAATTTCATCTAAAAGTTGGGGGGGACAATAAACATGAAATTTCTCAAGAGCAATTTTTGAAGGGGACACAAATAATACAGCCAAAATCGTACTTGTAAGGATATGTGTACCACAAAAAAAAAAATTGGGGGGTGTTTTGGTGCACTGAAAAATTATTAATGTCCGTTTTTCTTTTCTCTGTCATTTTATCTGACCAACAACACAAAGCGATAGTAGTTTAAATACGATTAAGGTTCACCACGCAGTCATATTATAATTATTAAATTATCTTGCGTCCTCCACATAGTATTTTATACTATGATATTCAGATATTCAGATATTCAACTGCAGCAAGCCCTCTGATCTGCCACTTATTATCATATTGAGCAAAACCCTACACAGATCTGACTGAACTTACGGTGTAGAATTAGCCAATTTTTAGAATTTGGGGGCGGGTTGCTTGAATTTTGGGTTCATTAGCCTATTATTCGTAATGAAAAACACAACAACAAAACAGTACAATGACACACTCCCTTAAATAGGCGCTTTTACGCTTTGAAACCAAATCTTCGATAATCTTGTCTGTCAGCGGTTTGCTCGTTCGGAGCAGACACGTTCAGTTTTTAATTGTTTTGTCAGTTCTCTAACTGAACTCAATGATTTTATTACTGTACAGCGGAGCGGGGCGGGGCGGCGGTGGGCAAGAGATGTTAACAGTGTTTTGTCTAATCTGTATTAAAGAGAAAAGAATAATTTCATCTGGCGTTTAAAGTGAATATAATAGCCTTGACAGCTACTTACTGGTGTTTCACAACCAGGGTTGCCAGATGCCAGCAGGATTTTCCAGCCCAAAACTTCGCCAAAAACCGCCCAAAAACCGCCCAATTTTTTTGGGCTTGTTTCTCGTTTAAATACATTGAAATCATTAACAAGCTATAAAATTAACCATTTATCGACCAGCCTATCCGATTTCAGAAACAACATTAAATGAAATGAATGCAGCGGTCCTTGTACTTTTGCCATTCCTTTTTCGTTTTTAACCATGGAAACAAAAACAAAAATAGAATGGTTGTTGTATTTTTAAATACTATGTTGAATAACGAAATTTAAATCAAAACGTAGGCTATACACAAATTCCATGCGCACAAAATAAAATAACTTATTTTTGGATTTTTTTTAATTACGTTTTGCATTTTTATAAACTAAAAACGAACAGATTCATATAAAAAATGTCACTTTACAAATGTTCTTTTGTAAAATTATTTCCAGGTAAAGATAGGATCAGTCAAATGAAACACAACAAACTTACAAATAATGATTACAAATTAAAAAACGAATGGAAATGTCGTCCAATTTTCTAATACTATTATTTGATGACAACAATACATTTGGAAAACAAAATACAACCATTTCTGCTCTTTTTTTCTTTTAAACAAAAAACCAAGCTGCACCCTTTTTTAAATGTTATCTTTCATTCCGAAATAGAATAATGAATGAACAAAAAAGTACACTGACCGACCTTCTATGCCTCTGTCCGTAGTCATTCTATTGATTCCAGAAGAAAAGGCGCTGCTATGGGCACTTTTAGAATCTGTGTATTGACGCAAAAACCCTACTTAAATTGAGCATATTTACACATTAAAAAAAAGTTTAAATCATTTAGCCTATATTATTTGTAATAAAATAATAATAAGATATTAGGAAAATTACCTTGTTTCTGCTAATTTTATTAATCAGTGTTAAAATAAAAAAAGAAGAAACCGCGTTTCCATATTTCATTTCTGGTTTAAAAAAGGAAAACGGAATGGACGCAAAAGCGTCCTCAGTCTGACTATTATACTATTAAACTATAAGCTTATGTTACGGAAAATAATGCGATCAACTTAGTCTGTTTATTGTCAATAAAAGTCGCTTGGAACAAAAGCATTAGCCTAACATGAAAACATTGAGTGGATATATGGACACACAAAATAACCCATTTTAACATTTTAATTATTTCAAATAGACACGTGAAACATGCATATTCATGAATAACATTACACGAAAATCACGTTGAACATTTATAGAACATGTCAGTGCGCTCTTTGCAGAAGCAGAACGTTCATGCATGGCGGGCCATCTCTAGACAAAAAAAATGTATTAACTCAAAATTTGATTAACACAAAAACAAATATAGTGTTAATAAAATTATTTATTTGTACAGGTCGAACTGCCTGAGCCTATTCCCCATCAAACAGGAGTGTGAGTTTTCGTGAAAATCGCTTTGAACAATTATTAAGAATAATTTGATTAGCACAAAAGACAAAAGCTCTAGTAAATACTATACTACAGTCAAACTTCCCGCGATCTAGTGTGTAAGGGGCGGGCGGTGCCGGCGTGCCGTGACGTGATGTAGTGTGTGTGTGTGTGTGTGTGTGTGTGTGAGTGAGTGAGAGACTGCTTCCTGCTGAACAGAGGGTCGCAGGAAAAAGGATCTGAAGTGCCGGTGTTTCGGCTAAAAAAACCCCGCCGAACTGATCCAAAACCAGCCCAATTTTTATCCACCCGCCCAAACCTATTTTTGCCCGCAAAATAGATTGCGAAACCGCCCAATTGGGCGGGAAACCGCCCAATATGGCAACCCTGTTCACAACTGCTGTCTGAAGAGCCTTGTTCTCTCCCCAAACTTGTGTGGTGGTTTTTCTACGTTCTATGTAACGTTAGTTGAGGTGCGCGGTGGATCAAACCACTGTGAGGCAAGGGGGGAGGGGGGGACTCAACATGTTTCTAAACTTAAAACGCATTTTTTCCCCCCGTTTGCGTTTGTATTGTTTCACTACTTACACATTTATTTTAAGTATATATTGTTATATTATTTACAATACTCAGCATGGTTTTTAGGGGGGACAGCCCTCAGATTGGGGGGGTCCTGTCCCCCCTGTCCCCCCTGCGATTTACGCCCCTGGGTATCATCTGAAAAGTTTAAACACTCAAAATTCATCCTGTGAATTGTGTTACCATGGAAATGGTACTTTTATTTTTGTGGTATCAACTGTTTAGTTTAGTTTAGTTTAGTTTAGTACATTTGCTTTAAACTTTTTCATATTTTGACGAGCTTTCAAAAATGGGGTGACGGTTAACAGGTTAAAAATCTTTATTATAATATCAAGAGCAATAATCAACAATAATGTCATAATATTTCAAATGCCATGTCTTCTTCTGTTCCTCCGTTGCAGATTAAAGGTGGCTTTTGTTGATCATATTTTATTGGTGAAAGTCTGTAGTTTGGTTAAATGAAGTAATTGGTTACATTTGAGTATCTGACATGAGAGATAAGACATTTAATAAGGTAATTATAAAAATTGCTCTTTCAAAAGTCGCCCTGGCTTACATTTCTGACCCTGATATACCGTATTAAAAATGAGTAAAACTCACCTGTAGCATGTTAGCCAAAGACGGTCGCTGTGTCCCAAAGACTGCATACGTAGATGTGATAAACATCACTTTGGCAAAAATCCAATGCCCCTTCTTTCACACCGCCATCAATGCAAAGCATGCAGGAATCAAAAATCCACCCATGCAGTTTTAGTTAAAGTCACATTACGTAACATTTAGCCTGTAACTGTAGTAGCTGAAGCATAAACGTTTAAGTTGCTTGTGGAGGAACATTGTTGAAGTAATTACATGAGTTGTGCTCCGGCTCTGGCTCCTGGTAACAGATGATCGCCTCATGAGTGTGAATGTCACTTAACAACATCAAACATCAGACGGATAACTCTTATAAAGCTTATATTCCTTTGTTGTCTTGACTTGTTGAAACCAAATATTTAAAAAAAACATTTCAAACTATAACTTGGCAAGGCTATTTATAGGCTAATAGACCTGGAAATCTACTACTATCAATTTATTTGAATCTACTATCTATTTATAGGCAAATCTATATGGCATTGTTACCAACTAGGGTTGTAACAGTATTGAGATTTGCATGGTAACCTGGGACTGTATGATTTCCTGTGGTGGTAGGATTGATTGATTGGTCCCATGTAAGGTAGCCCTGGTGTTCCTGTCCAGGAAGATTTGTCTGTAAGGGTAATGTTTAAATGCACAGTTACCTGACAAATATTTTTCAAACAAACCTGACTCTCCATTTTCTTCCACTCCAGATAGGGGTTATACTATATATATATATTTTATTTTATTCACTTACGAATATTTTAACTCCATTTCTGTGTAAAGCACTTTGATTTGCCACTGTGTATGAAATGTGAAAACTTGAAATATGAAACTTGCCTTGCCTAACCATCTCATAAATATCACAGTTTCACGGTATACTGCAAACAATCAATTATTATTATTATCATCGTCATCAGTTAAAATGACTGTTAAATGAATGAAAAAATGCTATTATAATATTTTGTTTATTCAAATTTCAGTAATCAAAAACGTGTCTAATCAGTAAAATGTAATAATTGACTATGGATTAGATTACTTATCATTAATAATTAATATAAAAAAAAAATGTATGTATCTTTTTATGATTTAATACAAATATATGATCAAAAACAGTGGTCATCAAATTAATGCATAAAATTAAGTATTTACATAATGTTTTAAAATCAATTTAACAATATTTATTCAAATGTATTTATTCAATATTTTTTGGCTAAGTGCTGTAAATAGAGATTTACTAAATTAAAACATGGAAAATTATATCCCTTAAAGCTACACTGTGTGATATTTCCCCCATCTAGCGGTGAAAGGGTATATGACCATCCAGTAAATATTAGTTTCTGTTCCTCCCAATTCCGATTTCGTTTGAACTCCTACGGTGGCCGATTTAGTCCAAGATTAACATGGCGCTTCCAGTTCGATCCAGCAATCCCCCTCTTCACGTTCGCCATCGAGTTGTAACGCGTGTGTCCAGGTGAAAAATACGGATAGCTCACTCAACGCAACTGGAGTCGATGCAAACACGGAGGCGATTGACATCAAACAGCCCGCACTTTATTCCCCGCAGAACCCCCACAAGAGTCCGGCACAACTCCACTTCCGTCCACAGCATTACCCAACAAAACCAAAATAAATGAATGTTAGTAACAGAAGACAGAAAATAATCAGCACACATGGGAGCTCGAGGCGCAGTGCACACACACACACATACACACACACACACACACACACACACACACACACACACACACACACACACACACAGAACGCAGGCGCTCCAACCGGGGCGAACGCTCTTAAAGGGGCCACACTATTTTCCTACTCGTTACAGAGTGTTAAAACGCGAAAGGCGAAGCTTGAATTTACGGGTATGTCCCTCTTTGGCTAATGTACTTTCAAGATGGAGGGGCAACATGGCGACCCCCATTCGAACCCCTTACCCGTATGTATTTTCAATGGCATATTATAAACTTACGAGAAAACTTTATTACTTGAAAGAAGTAAATATACATTAATGAGCACATATATTTTTGAGAACTAAGTGTTTTTAGCTAAGAATAAACTAAAAAAGTTACACAGTGTAGCTTTAAATAATGTTTAAATAAATTGTATTATTATTACAATAATTATTATGAAACATACATTGTATTATACAGTTGTGATATATTTCTGTCATCATTTCTTCAAGTTAAACCAACATTTTAGTTTGACGGGATGTAGTGAAGACATTTGAGTCGCAGAGCGTATTTATTTGACAATGGTTTTTCTCAAATAAAATGATGAAATGCTCATTAAGTGTTTTCGGGCCATGTAAATCCTAATTTATTCGTTTTTTATTTTTTTAATGAAAAAACAAGAATTCAGCTTGATTTTAAGTATTTTTAGGTTCGGGGGGTAGAAAATGGATAAACGGCTTGAATATTCGATTTCCACATGTGGGCGGGCCCTTTCTTTCTGCTGATTGGTCAACCAAAGATCATCTCGTGCCGCTTTCAGTTCTTCCACAGTTCCATGCAGAATAACATTCAGACCACTATCGATTAATTGATCACGGTGTCATTTCAGGGTTTTGATAACTTCCCGCAACTGAGAGAGCACTCCCTGGGCCTTCTATATTGTATTATAACACTATATTTCACATTACCCCTAACTAGGCATGCTGCATAGAATATTTTTTCCCCAATTCCGTAGATAAGCAAATGTACACGATATGACAATCGTATGTGTTCATACCATGATATACATTTTGTGAACCTAGTCAATTCACAGCTATGTTGATTCATGTTTTATTACAGGTACTGTTGCTTTTTTTGCTCACAAACTCTGTTCTGTTGATGGGGCTTTAAGTGTTTATCATGGGAAACTGACATGCTTTTGTTCTGTACTGCTTGGTGTTTCAGCCGAGTCAGATCCCACTGGATGAGAATATCCTGGTGTCGCGGTACATCAGCAATCCTCTACTGATCGACGGTGAGTCTACAACACTAACGCTCACAGATTCAACTCGTTCTGTATAATGTACAGTATGTCGTTACATTGAATTTGTTTATTTGGATCTGCAGATTTTAAGTTTGACGTGCGTCTGTACGTGCTGGTGACCTCATACGACCCTCTCCTGATCTATCTCTATGAGGAAGGGCTGGCCAGGTAATTCATTAAATCATGCTGGGTATGAAATGAACACCTGCCATCTAAC
Organism: Romanogobio albipinnatus; assembly: GCA_023566225.1. Lineage (NCBI taxonomy): Eukaryota > Metazoa > Chordata > Actinopteri > Cypriniformes > Gobionidae > Romanogobio > Romanogobio albipinnatus. The sequence continues at coordinate 3,050,697 of CM042249.1, read as the reverse complement.
AGTAACTGTCGCCCCTGTAAGACATTTGATAAGAAATGCCGTTGCTTAGATACAAAGACAAATGCTTGAACAAGCAGAAGGAAGGAAACCTGTCAGTGTCACCATCCGATTGCCGACGTTTGTTCTGATGATGTGTATTTGAATTAGGAAAACTGTTAGCTTATTTGATTATTTAAGCTTATTTTTGAAATAATCGTGTTTAGCAGTGGAAAAACTACATTACCCTAGCCTAGAAATCTAGACGCACCCTAGCGGCAGCAAATATAATTTGTAGCCAGGGCGTCTAGCAACTCTCCGTTGGCGTGAGAGCTGGAAAAACCAAACTCTGGTCAGGCCAATCGCATCGTGTATAGAGTCAGTGGGCGGGCTTAACATAATGACGGCAGAGTTGCGGCACTTCCACAAAGAAGCTGGCTATTCTGCCCTAGATGCGTGTTTCATCTACGCAACACTGACAGATAGCTAACAGGAGTCAGAAAAGGGACAGACGCAGAAGTAAAGTTGAGATTTTTACTGTAATGTTCTTTCCTCTTCTTTCTCTTTTTTGTAAAACTGAAACATGAAAAGATTACAGATGTACAGAAAATAAACACAAATTAATTTTCATTGTTTACACTATTCTCTTAACACATATATCAAAGGCTACATACAGCTCTGCATACTGTTATTGCTGTTAACAAATGATCATCACTGTAGAATAGTTCGTTTTTAAACTTTAAGCTTTCCTATAGCTCAAACAGTAGAGCACGGCGCTAGCAACGCCAAGGTCATGGGTTCGATTCCCAGGGAAAGCAAGAATTGACAAAAAAAAAAAGTAAAAAATTTGTACCTTGAATGCAATGTAAGTCGCTTTGGATAAAAGCGTCTGCCAAATGCATAAATGTAAATGTAAACTCAACTTATGAATTACAAATATATATATATATGCACATACATTGTACAAATCCTGAAAAAAGGGTAATAACTTACAGGCAAAGCCTTTCCAAGGCACAAAACGTACAATAAACAGAGAGAAGCGATCTCTTGTCCAACCGCATGGAAAGAATGCGGTTATTTCCTGGTTAACCTCTAACCTAAGACCCTCATGACCTAAACCAACCACTAAGAAAACAGCTCAATGTCCTTTTGCTGTGACACCAAACCGCCACAAGATGGTGCCAAGATATAATAAACGAATGTGCCATGACACTGGCGAACAGCGGCCTTTCGTATCGGCTTTGGCCGCGACTCTGGAAGACTTGGAGTTAAGCTTTTCTTTGAGGAAAGAACAAAGAACGGCATTGAAGTCATTCTTAAAAAAGGAAGATGTGTTCAGAGTTTTGCCGACCGGATACAGCGAAAGCTAAATCTATCAACTAGCTCCACTTCAGCTTCTTCGCTGCTCTGGTTGGTTGTAGCGCTATCCTATTGCGTGCAGAGGGAATCTGAAAGACAACCGTTTATCCCGCCCCTCGGATTGAGCCCTGCCAATGGTGTGTTCCCAGACCCAACATCTTGATGTGGATCTGGCTTGTCAGGCTAACATTAAATGGACTGCATTTATTACCCTTGATGCTGTATAAAAATATTAGACAAATCAGAGTCGGGACAAGTAAAACATGGCAAGAGCTCTTTAGCTCCGCCCGCTTCCATGAAACACCATAAATCATAAATCAATCAAGTTGGTCTCCCTATAATCTCAAAATACTTAAAGGGTAACTTCAGCGATTAGCATTAAGCTTTGTATCAGTAAAAACCCGGTAGTATATTCAAATGATCGTGCTCCCCCCCCTCCATATCCCCCTGAGATGAGAGATTTATGTATTTTATGGCTGGAAGAAAGATGACACAAATATCGTCATTTAGCATCATCGGAGGCTTTTTGGCCAGAGGCTAGAGACTACAGCCAGTAGTAGAGCTAGTTCCGCATGTTTTCAACCCGCCCATAGGGGTGGATCTCACTCACAGATAGGGATGCACCGAATGTTCGGCAACCGAAATTATACAGTCGAAAATAGCAAAAATTGAAATAAGTGATTAAGTGAAAAGACAGAATACATTTGACAGAACAATGACGTTTTTGATGACGTGATCAAATATAGCAACCAGAGAGAGAGGCGCGCACGCTTCTAAATGCAGCAAACATGTCGGAAGTGTGGAAGCATTAAAGTGTCCGAGATGGACGCAAAAAATTGTCTGTTTGCAGACACTGTCTGAGCACCCTCAAATGCAAGAGCACCCTCAGTTGATACTGTAATAATATATTGGCAAGATGTATCCATTCACAACGTGTTTCTGCAGCGCTGACAGGCTCGCAAAACCTCTCATGACAAACAAACACAGTGTAGACACGAATCGACGCAAGTAAGATATTTATTGTGCACCGTTAGCCGCTTCATTGAACTTTGTGAGATCGCGATGAACTGACAGCGACCGCGTTTAGTGATGGTAAATGGAGCAGTCTATATAATCCATTGAATAAAACTTTAGTTTTTCATGTTGCAAAAATGATTAATGGCCAATTGCACGCTGCAAAGTTTCGGAAGTGACACAGTGAAATAGTAACGCATTAAAGCAATGTAAAGGCAGACTAATAGATTAATAGAAAAATATTTGTTGCTAAATATTTTTGAAATTCTAAATAAATGTCTGACTGTACACTCAGTTCTGTTAGCCGTTAGCCTACATCTGCACTAATAGAGCACCCTCTGTGATTTCAGAAGCACCCTCAGTAATGTGATTTATGAGACCTGTTGGCATAATAGGCCAAAGATAAGATTTTATTTTACATTTTTTCTAATGTTTTTTAAGTTATATTGTGCGTGGTTTGTATAATTTCTGCTGGAATGCTAAAAAATGTTCAGTGCTAAATAAATATTTTTAAACTGTAGTTTTGTCATTTATTTTTCTTTAAAAAGCAAGACAAAGTAGTAAAATGCTAATTTTTACTATTTCATTTATGCAATGGGGAAACAATTGGCAAAATAAATGGGGAAAAAAACGAAAAACCGCGTTTGGTATTTGGCTTTGGCCTTCGGCCAAGTGTTTTTTTTTTATTGTTCGGAAATTTTTATTTCAATGCATCCCTACTCACAGAATGTAAATGAGCACGGCCGCTCGGGCATTCATTGCTCAGTTTGAGTCTCTGAATAAAATTAAGCAGTTTTTTCCTCCATATTCTCACAATATCTGAGCCATAAACGCCTGATGTATCAAATATGATACTTAGCTAAATAAACTGTTCAATAAACTGATTTTTCTGAGCAGTATTTCATATTTCATGCTTTACACTGGTTTAATGATGTTGACATCATGTTCGTGATGCAGAAAATAGCAGTTACAGTTACTTAAAATTACAACAACAAAAAAATCGAATATATGTACAGTGAGGAAAATAAGTATTTGAACACCCTGCTATTTTGCAAGTTCTCCCACTTGGAAATCATGGAGGGTCTGAAATTGTCATCGTAGGTGCATGTCCACTGTGAGAGACATAATCTAAAAAAAAAAATCCAGAAATCACAATATATGATTTTTTAACTATTTATTAGTATGATACAGCTGCAAATAAGTATTTGAACACCTGTCTATCAGCTAGAATTCTGACCCTCAAAGACCTGTTAGTCTGCCTTTAAAATGTCCACCTCCACTCCATTTATTATCCTAAATTAGATGCACCTGTTTGAGGTCGTTAGCTGCATAAAGACACCTGTCCACCCCATACAATCAGTAAGAATCCAACTACTAACATGGCCAAGACCAAAGAGCTGTCCAAAGACTCTAGAGACTAAATTGTACACCTCCACAAGGCTGGAAAGGGCTACGGGGAAATTGCCAAGCAGCTTGGTGAAAAAAGGTCCACTGTTGGAGCAATCATTAGAAAATGGAAGAAGCTAAACATGACTGTCAATCTCCCTCGGACTGGGGCTCCATGCAAGATCTCACCTCGTGGGGTCTCAATCATCCTAAGAAAGGTGAGAAATCAGCCCAGAACTACACGGGAGGAGCTGGTCAATGACCTGAAAAGAGCTGGGACCACCGTTTCCAAGGTTACTGTTGGTAACACACTAAGACGTCATGGTTTGAAATCATGCATGGCACGGAAGGTTCCCCTGCTTAAACCAGCACATGTCAAGGCCCGTCTTAAGTTTGCCAATGACCATTTGGATGATCCAGAGGAGTCATGGGAGAAAGTCATGTGGTCAGATGAGACCAAAATATAACTTTTTGGTCATAATTCCACTAAACGTGTTTGGAGGAAGAAGAATGATGAGTACCATCCCAAGAACACCATCCCTACTGTGAAGCATGGGGGGGGGGTAGCATCATGCTTTGGGGGTGTTTTTCTGCACATGGGACAGGGCGACTGCACTGTATTAAGGAGAGGATGACCGGGGCCATGTATTGCCAGATTTTAGGGAACAACCTCCTTCCCTCAGTTAGAGCATTGAAGATGGGTCGAGGCTGGGTCTTCCAACATGACAATGACCCGAATCACACAGCCAGGATAACCAAGGAGTGGCTCTGTAAGAAGCATATCAAGGTTCTGGCGTGGCCTAGCCAGTCTCCAGACCTAAACCCAATAGAGAATCTTTGGAGGAGCTCAAACTCCGTGTTTCTCAGCGACAGGCCAGAAACCTGACTGATCTAGAGAAGATCTGTGTGGAGGAGTGGGCCAAAATCCCTCCTGCAGTGCAAACCTGCTGAAAAACTACAGGAAACCTTTGACCTCTGTAATTGCAAACAAAGGCTACTGTACCAAATATTAAAGGGGCTATATGCGTTTTTCTGAAATTTAAACTCGCGACTGACACCTGTGGCCAAAAAACAGAACTGATCTTCATTTCTGCTCGCTCTCGCAGCGCGCACTCGTACGTGTACACTTCACAAGTCATCTGCTGCAAGGAGGTCAACATTATGTTTACAGAGGTAAGAACAGTCAAATACATATAATGTTTGAGATAAGTGTTCTCTTATCAAAACGTCAAACGTGTAGCTGACAAACTACACAAAAAATGTATCCATTAAATAAATAAATAAACCCATTTCGCCATTGGCATACACGCTGATGAAGGGCGCACAGACCGAAACTTTCGTAGAATATTAAAAACACAAATCTGAGCACTGTCCTTGACGACTGAGCACTGTCCTTGACCACTTATTATACACAAGTTGCTTACTATCACCAAGTATGAAAGACACATATACATAATACTATTTAGCAATATTTATTGACTACATGTCTTATGTGAAATAAAATGCATCACACTTTACATCTTCATTTACCTCTTATTTTTTGTTAAGATATAGAAACAACAAACAATATAATGTAGCTTTACATATAATAATCCATCAGTTTTATATAGCGCTTTTCTAGACACCCAAAAAGACTTTACATTACTGATGCACTATTCATATTTATTTTTGTTTATATATATATATATATATGCGAAGTCAAATGCGAAGCCGATGTTCACTCTAGTCCTTGCAATGCGCCGGTCTCTCTCAATCTTCGACCTTTTTTGGCCACTTGTCAGGGGTTTAACTTTTTTAGTCTTCTGTGGAGTTACTGTTGGTGTCCGAGTTGTCCTGGGTCTCTTCTGTGTATTCGTTAAATCCATTGCACTGCTTGCGAGTGTAGGCTACTCGCTGACTAGCGGTGGTGGCAGGCAGAGTGATCTGAAACGTTTAACATGAACGCGCTTGACGTCACATCCGCAGACAGCGCGGGAAAAGACGACCCGTCAGAAAATATGAAAAATAGGATACAGGCTTATAGGTGCACCCACTGTGAGCGGACAAGGTGTCAGTATGCTCATCAGGAGATGTTTGAGTCATAAATGGTAAAATAAAAAGGCTATAGTTACGTTTATTTTGGGGAAAAAGTTGCATATAGCCCCTTTAACATTGATTTTCTCAGGTGTTCAAATACTTATTTGCAGCTGTATCATACAAATAAATAGTTAAAAAATCATACATTGTGATTTCTGGATTTTTTTTTTTAGATTATGTCTCTCACAGTGGACATGCACCTACGATGACAATTTCAGACCCTCCATGATTTCTAAGTGGGAGAACTTGCAAAATAGCAGGGTGTTCAAATACTTATTTTCCTCACTGTATATACACCTGTCAGGCATAACATTATGACCTAATATTGTATTGATCCCTCTTTTGAGCCAAAAAAGCCCTGACCCGTCGAGGCGTGGACTCCACTGAAGGTGTGCTGTGGTATCTGGCACCAAGATGTTAGCAGCAGATCCTTTAAGTCCTGTAAGTTGCGAGGCGGGGCCTCCATGGATCGGACTTGTTTGTTCAGCACATCCCACAGATGCTCGATTGGATTGAGATCTGGGGAATTTGGACTCAAACTCGTTGTTGTGCTCCTCAAAGCATTCCTGAAGCATTTGTGCTTTGTGGCGGCGCATTATCTGCAGAAAGAGCCACAGCCACATGGAATACATTTACATGAAAGGCTGGACATGGGCTCAGCAATGCTTAGGTAGGTGGGACGTGTCAAAGGAACATCCACATGGATGGAGGACCCAAGGTTTCCTAGCAGAACATTGCCCAAAGCATCACTGCCTCCGCCGCCACGCCTTCTTCCCATAGTGCACCTGGTGTCATGTGTTCCCCAGGTGAGCCACGCACACACACCCGGCCATCCACGTGATGTAGAAGAACACATGATCATCAGACCAGGCCACCTTCTTCCATTGCTCCGTGGTCCAGTTCTGATGCTCACGTGCCACTGTTGGTGCTTTGGGCGGTGGACGGGGGTCAGCAGGGGCACCCTGACTGGTCAGCGGCTGTGCCGCCCCATACACAACAAACTGAGATGCTCTGTGTATTCTGACCCCTTTCTATCAGAACCAGCATTAACTTCTTGAGCAGTTTGAGCTCCAGTAGCTCGTCTGTTTGATCGGCCCACACGGGCCAGCCTTCGCTCCCCACGTGCATCAATGAGCCTCGGCCGCCCATGACCCTGTGGCCGGTTCTCCACTGGTCCTTCCTTGGAGCACTTTTGATAGAGACTGACCACTGCAGACCGGGAACACCCCACAAGAGCTGCAGTTCTGGAGATGCTCTGACCCAGTCGTCTAGCCGTCACAATCTGGCCCTCGTCAAACTCAGTCAAATCCTCACGCTTGCCCATTTTTCCTGCTTCTAACACATCAACTCTGAGGACGAAATGTTCACTTGCTGCCTAATATATCCCACCCACTAACAGGTGATCATCAGTGTTATTCACCTCACTTGTCATAATGTAATGCCTGATCAGTGTATGTATATATAAGGCACATGAGCCTGTGATGATTTAAATATGGAAACAGATTCTCCAGGAGGAAGTCTGACTTTGATAGGAGCTGATTTGATTAATGTTTTCAGATCAGTTGTTGTTGATAAAGCCAGTTGTTACAGACCTTTTTCTATAGGCCTAGTTTTTACTCTTTCATGGGGAATCAACCTACAAAATTGCTTCTCTTTGTATTAAGCTGGTATAAGAGGAAGTGTTTAACACCTCCCAAAAAATCTTTAACTTGTGTTTAACTAGAACTATTCCTTTACGACACTAAAATAAGACAAACACTAGATGGCAGCAGAGATGTTTCCAGTGAAGTTGGAGCGGCTCATCTAGGCCTCAAACAAAGCTTTCCATTGTCTCATTGCTGGAAGGACATTGACAAAAGTTTTTTTTATTTTAATAGTGTTTTAATGTATTTAAAGCACCAAGGAAATCTAACATTGTTTAAAAAAAACACATTTTAAAGCAAGCACGCTCTCAGGCTAGTATAAGAATCGTTTTAAATGATTTCTTCGACCTGAAGAGGCTCTTTTATGATATTTTTACCTAAGCCACATATAGTAGTGGGAGAGTTGTGTGTGGAAAGTCTCTGAAAGCCTGCACTGACGCCTGTGAAACGCATTCAGTCCTGATATGCACACAGTGTCCTGCTTCTGGCAGCGAGAGGAGAGCGTTTTCTCAGACATGCGATTGAGAAGCTCAAACAAATCCTCTGATTTTTTGGATGGCGTGCCGAGTGAAGCCGTGTGAAGTGGATGTGCAGTGTATTGTGGGCCGCTGTGGTCTGGTGTGTGTAAAACGCTTGGCCTACCTCTATTGAGCTTGGCGTGGACGCCGCCTTTACAGAGCGACACTCGGGTTTGTTTTCAGCACACTCGCTTATGAACTGCTGGCGCTACGTCCTGGCACTTCCCCAACTCAACTTTTATCTTGGAGATCCCAGAAGCTTTGAAGGCATTCAGGTGCTCTCTGTGTGCCAGGAAATTCCTCCTCCACATGTGGCGTCCACTCCTCTCAAACGCAGCGCCGTTGCCCGCGAGCTTTAGGACAAATCACTTAAGATTACATTAATCAAACTCGTCCTGCTATGGGTTGTGAATATACAGTATTCTCACTGTGCAGTTCATAAGGAGAATTCACAGATTAGTCAGCTGACTCACATTGGTAACACTAAAAGGCCCCATTAGCTATGTGTAACAATAAGCAATACATTAGATACAGTATTATTTATTCATCTTAGTTTAATCGTTCATTCTTTGTTAGTTCATGTCAGCTCAGGTCCGTTAAACAATATTAACCAATACAACTTTTGATTTGAATAATGTATTAGTAAATGTTGAAATTAACTTTAACCAAGATTAATAAATGCTTTAGAAGTATTTTTTTGTTGTTAGTTAACTAACTAATGCTAATTCCCATTGGCGTTTGGATTTTTACAGTAAATAAGCTCTGTGACCAATAAAAGTTTTTGATTCTTACACGTTTTGATCAGAAATGAACACCGCATTCATGAATTTTGAAGCCTTAATACAGTCCATAGAAGTCAAAAGCCAAACGTAGGCTATAAATGGACTACGCTACGGTCATGTGACTTTAATGTCGCCACCTTTATCCCTCAAGAGTCGCTCCTTAATTGGTCCTTTGTGGACAAATTTGGGCACGGAGGTCTCAGGCGTGATCCAATTTGTTTTTTGGGGGGGTATTTTTTAATTTTTACCTGCTAAATGTACCATATTTTTAATGGAAAATATGCTTATTTAGTATATATTTGAAAATATGTATGTTTTATATTCATTCCAGTAAGTTCAGACAGCCAAAACCTCAAAATGAATAGCTCAAATATCAACAGCCACTATATGCCACTAACTGGCTGCATATAGGTTGACATCTATAAACCATTGTTGTAATGAATTTAAACCATTTAAACCAAGTTATAAACCATTTGTGTTGGGTGAGACTGTACAAAGATGCCAAAATGTGCTTACAGACAAATATGACCATGATATAAAGAAAAGACAAAGTAGGAGACAAAAAACATCAAATTTCAATAACTCAAAAAAGTACCAAACGGGTAAGAATAAACAATAAACCTAGCAATAATTCTGACTTTGGTGTGTGTGTGTGTGTGTGTGTGTGTGTTAGGGCTGGGTATCGATTCAGATGTTCTAATTCGATTTCGATTCTCGACTCAACTCAATGAATTTAATACAAAAACTATATTTCTAAAAAAGAACAGTGAACATAAGTTTACAAGTGGGTAATTAAAGAGAAATGAAGAGCCACAAACCTGCGTATTAAACTCTTTTCATTTAAGGCACACTCGGGTACATTAAAACAGAACCCATCTCTTTATCTCAAATGCATATAATTATGTTAAATACAATACAATTTTGATCCAACTTAATTCAAAAAAATGTATCTGAGAAGTTTAGTTTTTATGGATATTTTGATACATTTATTCTAAAACATAAAAAGGATTTTCAGTACATCTTGCCATTTTGCCGCCCGTCATGTGTGCAGTTACTTTTCAAACACGAGAGGTGCGTTCATACCTGGACACAAGTGGTTGCCGTGGTAATGAACAATACCTTAACGCACTGACTTATGTGGACTAACTTGTATTTGAGGAAATCTGTTTATAATATAAGATATTAGGTTTGATTTATAGATCTATTGACTCAGTTGATTTGAATATGTCTATAATGGCTAACGTACGTGCTTAAGTGAGCGCTCAAGTATAATGATCATAATGCAAGGCAAGCATTCGCATGTGTGTGATGTATTTTTAGTGGTTGTGTGCTCGGCTGTGGGGGTGTTGCAACGCCTGGGTGATGTCTCATCAGATGGTTCCGCAGATTTGTAGCATCACTACAGCATTTCCCCTCAGCATTAAAGGCCCCCTGAAATCAAAAGTGAAGTTGTTTAGCGTTTAGTATGACTATGTTAGCCTTTAAGGTTATGAATAAGCTGGTGTGTGTTCCAAAACAAAGACAAAATTCGCATTTAGGAGATATAAGCATGCAAAACTTACGTTCTCTCACTTCCGTTAAAATGGATCTCAGATTTTGATGACATCATCACAGACTTCACCTTCTCATCAAATCTTCTGTCCAATCAAATGCTCTCTAGAATCTGAAGCCCCGCCCCCTACACTATAAATAGAGGCTGAAGCTGCGGCTGAATTCGGTCAGCTGTTCACACATTTACTATTTTCTACATGCTGAATTAAGTCTCCCATTTAAGCACTGAATGAATGAATGAATGACAGGCGCGCCTCTCGCTCCTTTGTAACGCGCAAGGCAAATAAGAGGGTGACATCTAGTGGAGAAGACTAGTAATTAGATTTACGTTAATCTTATGTTCAATGTTTCCTGAAATTAATATGGGAAAAAATCTATTTGTGGCCTTTGAGAATCGATTTTAAATCGACCACATTTAAAAAAAAACTTTAATCGAAAAATCTATTTTTTTGTGTGTGTGTGTGTGTGTGTGTGTGTGTGTGTGTGTGTGTGTGTATGTGACTTATTGGAACATTTAACCCCCCCCCCCCCCAACCCCCACTCTGTTATAGGCTCATTCAATGGCTTTCAATGCAATGCTTTTGTGGATGTTTGTGTGTGTGTGTGTGTGTGTGTGTGTGAGAGAGTGAGAGTGTAATGCTGGGCACACACCAAAAGATTTTTTACATCTTATAAGATTTTCAAAATGTGATAGACCACAAACATGAGGCCAAATAATCCTAGATGTAACCGTTTTGCTCCTATAGTGTGTGTGTGCCATGATGTGACAAAGACAGCACACCACACACGAAAAGATTTTCAACCAGAGTCCCGACTGTAAACACAGGAAATATCGCAAATCTCGCGAGACTTCAGAATAAGCACGGCGGATGATATGCAGGAAGAAATTGCGATGATAGTGTTTGGAATGATTTTCACTGAAAATAAACACACAAAAAAGAAAAGGGTTTGGGTGGAGACGGCAGGAACATGGTCTGTTATTAAATAAAGCCTTATTAAGCCATTGCCATTGCCTTATTAAATAAAGTTGCGCCATGACCGTGTGTGTTATGCTTCCGTATTCTCTCAGCGTGCTTTCTGATTGGATATTATTTTGTTTCACATGAGTGTGCGCGCTTTTGTCCTCGGGGTTCCCACCACACATCAGGATTTCTGATCGTAAATATTCAACATGTTTCACGATTGGCGATCGGGACGGCTCCGACGTTGTTCCGGGCAGGTTCGGACACTCTTAACACACTTCACACCACAGGAAAATCTGATAAGATAATCTTTAGAACCATCAAGATAATCGGGACATAGCTAGGATTGTCGGAAGGGGGCAAATCGGCCCAAAATCAGCCCGATTATCTTTTGGTGTGTACCCAGTGTTTGCCATATTGAGAATGTTGTATAGGCTCACCCCTTCATTTATGTGTTATTTATTATGTGCTTCATTATGATCTGCATTGTGTTGGATTTATTGATTTCTATTGGACAAATAAAAAAATAACTCTGCATTATAGTATTCCCCATTCATTCCTATGGGTGCCCACTTTTGTCCGCAAAGGACCAATTAAGCAGGGTTTTTTTTTCAACCACTTAACATTGTTGAATCGAGTCCAATTGTTTTGTGTGTTCAGGTGGCAAACTTAGGAAAAGTAGCCAAGTCTCGTACCGCTCAGATCAAGGAAACTATTTAAAAAACAAAATGATTTTGCCCACATTTGTCCCGAATGACCTTTAAAAGGGTTAAAGTTATGATGAACAGTTCTGACAGTTCGTTTTTATGGAATATTGCAGTATTTATTATAGATGATTTATCGGTGCACATCATTGTTTATAATAATCTTGAATCAGAATAACTTAATCTCTTCTCTGATGATGAGGGCGGGGCAACCTGTCACTCACATTAGATCAGCCAATAGCAAACCACAACCATCCAATCAATTCCCCACAGACAAAATCAAGCCCCGCCCTACATTTGTTCTTGTTTGGGAAGCGTTTCACTCGGATATACGGCACCATAGAGAAGAAAAGACCAGCGCAACTTCTGTTTCATGATGACTTTAAGCTTCAACAACTCTTTTAGTTAAAATAGTTTGCAAGAGCGTGAATATAAACACGATGACCTACGACCTACTCCGTACCGCCATTTAGACACTGGTTAGCCACCGCCTTTTTCAAGACCAGTACCAACTTTAAAATATGACAATGTGGCATTACTGGTGTATTTATAGAATAAAACGTGAATCAAATATTGTGAGCTTGTGTTCACCTCAGACCTTATTTCAGAACCAAAAACTCGGAAGTGCTAAATGCAACTCGTTTAGGAGTTTTGGCCTATGAAAAATACATCATCCCTGTATTATTGTTGCTCATATTTCGAGACTTTCTTGCCCTGTACTAAATAATCAGATGCACGGGTTTCCTCCGCAGTTTGGAATTTGATTGGAGAAATTTCCAGGTCTGGAAAAGTATGGAAAACAGAAAGCAGAGTATGGAAAAATATTAGCATTTCCTGACTATTGTCTCAATTTAGTTTTCTATGACAGAATATTAAGAATTTATTGAAAATAAATGTATCATACAAGAAGTGTGTTTTCATGGCAGCTGTTTAGTGAGTGTCAAACACGAAACCAGTGTGGTTTCTTGGCCGCCACAGAGTTAAAGCAAACCTAAGGCCTTGAGATATGACGTACTGCCCTAACGAAAGCCAAATTTTGAACACTTTTTTACACTTCCAGTCTTTTTTATAAACCCTTGAACTTGGCAAATCGGACAAAACTAGAAATAGTGAATAGTTTCTCAAAGGCACAAAAATGTTTCTCACTTGCATGCAAAAATGTGTATATTACATATATTTTTTTTATATATATATATTTTTTAATGTTATTTTATTAAAAACCCTTGAGAAAATACAAATATTAACATATGACCAAATGTAAAGCTGAAAATAATGCTGTATGAACCATTTATGTTAAATATGGTCTGAAATCTACAGAGAGCTTTGGAAATTGGAGTCTGGAAAAGTGAATAAAGCCCAACACCAGAATATAATAGTCTAGTGTTATCTAGGTATTGATCTTGTGCTTTTATCAGTATAAATGGCTTATGGACGATTTGTTTGACTCAAGTGTTTTTGTCCAGAGAAATCGTGTATAAATCCATCAGCCTCCCATCGTACGGTCATCATCGACCGTGTCCGTCCTTAGGCTGGTGTCATAATTGTGTGATTTGCTAGTTTTAGTTGGATGGCTGTTATAGAAACTCTCCATTTATGCGTCACATTTATTTTTAGTTTTCAAAAGACTGCTTGCTTTGGTACCTGTTTCTTCTTTTCAACAGGTCAGTTGAATGTCATAACTGCTATTAAGCTCATGTTTTCCTTCTCGGTTTGTGCGTTGTAGGTTTGCCACGGTGAAGTATGACCACGCCACGGCAAACATCAAGAACCAGTTCATGCATCTCACCAACTACAGCGTCAACAAAAAGAGCAGCGACTACGTCAGGTGAGCTCTCTCGGGTTGTGATATTTCAACTTCTAGGCGCGTGGATATTAATATTTCCAGACTCCTACTTAGGGCTGCAACTAACGATTATGTTTGATTGGTTGGTCGATTATTTTTCGATTAATCGGATAAAAAGACAATTTATTTTATTGACAAAACACACTATTCCACATCCTGCCCAATGCTGACCTTCAAACAGGCGTGTCTGCTGAGTGCTGAGCACACACATAGTGATTGTATCTACCCTTAACCATGGTTTTACAGCAAATAAAACAAGCAAACAAAACGATTATCGATGCATCTTTTTTTCTAAACTGATTTCTCACTTGGTACTTTTAAAGCAAAGTATTTGTAATGACCCATAATGAATTTACTTCCAATATCTTTTATTAATAAAACAAATGGAAGGGATTTTACAAGTCAACAGGGAGGTTACATTTGCCAGAATATGTCTGGAGCAGCATACTTGTTGTAAATTAATACAGACTTCAGCATATTCTGAATCACTAACATAAAGTAATAACCTCCTGTTATGCACAATGAGCAATATAATCCTTCAGACAATAAAATAAACATTTAGCTGTACCAAAATCACAGCTTTTATTAAAAAAATATAGAATTCTGTGCCAGCAGCTCTCATAGAAAAGTAATGCTTGTGGACTTCAGCAATTTCCGAATAACTAGTGACATACAGCTGCCCATACACAAATAAATAATAGAGTAAAACTCATGACTCAAAACGAAATCCTGAGCACAGACACATTTTTGCTGTATACCGCAATCAAAAACAGCTTTTATTTGTTGGGAGCAACTAACGTTACCGGTACAACCGAGCGTTGGAAATGTGTAATATGGTTTCTCATGTTTCGAAATTATTAGTTTAGTCTGACACAACTTGCATATAGTGTGGCTCTTGTCCAGGTCAAAATATGCCAATAAAAAGTGGACTAAAAGTTTGTCTATGGTGTTTTTGACTCAAGTGGACCTAACTGAAACATGGTTTTACTATAATATTTTCGTATGTCTGTGCAAGAAGTATATAAAGTTAGTAAGCAAAATAAAACATAAAAAAACCCTTAATTAGACCCAACTTTTGGGCGGTAATGTAAAGAGAAATTAAAGTGAATTAAGATAAACTAGTCAAACTATCACTATGGACAACGTTTACATGGACAACAGTAATCTAATTATTGACCTTATTCTGAATAAGACCATATTCTGATTAGGGTGTTTACATGAGTTGCTTTTAGAATATTCGGCTCATGTTCCCGTTTTACATGTTACAGAACATAGATCGATTAATGGCATGTCATTACGTCCCCATGCCACACTACTCTGTCTGACGTCCAATCATAGCGCAACTTTTGCGGGTCTGTTAAAATCAATGGGCTCATCAACCGCTGTAACTTTACCTGCAGGTGTCGCTGTTAGACAGTGTTACTTTATAAAGACAAGTGATTTTTATCCTTTTTAATGTCATTTTTAAAATATATACATTATATATTTACGTTGTTTTATTTTTGTAATATTATACAGTGAGAAAAATAAGTATTTGAACACCCTGCTATTTTGCAAGTTCTCCCACTTAGAAATCATGGAGGGTCTGAAATTGTCATCGTAGGTGCATGTCCACTGTGAGAGACATAATCTAAAAAAAAATCCAGAAATCACAATGTATGATTTTGTAACTATTTATTTGTATGATACAGCTGCAAATAAGTATTTGAACACCTGAGAAAATCAATGTTAATATTTGGTACAGTAGCCTTTGTTTGCAATTACAGAGGTCAAACGTTTCCTGTAGTTGTTCAGCAGGTTTGCACTGCAGGAGGGATTTTGGCCCACTCCTCCACACAGATCTTCTCTAGATCAGTCAGGTTTCTGGCCTGTCGCTGAGAAACACAGAGTTTGAGCTCCTCCAAAGATTCTCTATTGGGTTTAGGTCTGGAGACTGGCTAGGCCACGCCAGAACCTTGATATGCTTCTTACAGAGCCACTCCTTGGTTATCCTGGCTGTGTGCTTCGGGTCATTGTCATGTTGGAAGACCCAGCCTCGACCCATCTTCAATGCTCTAACTGAGGGAAGGAGGTTGTTCCCCAAAATCTCGCAATACATGGCCCCGGTCATCCTCTCCTTAATACAGTGCAGTCGCCCTGTCCCATGTGCAGAAAAACACCCCCAAAGCATGATGCTACCCCCCCCCCCCCATGCTTCACAGTAGGGATGGTGTTCTTGGGATGGTACTCATCATTCTTCTTCCTCCAAACACGTTTAGTGGAATTATGACCAAAAAGTTCTATTTTGGTCTCATCTGACCACATGACTTTCTCCCATGACTCCTCTGGATCATCCACATGGTCATTGGCAAACTTAAGACGGGCCTTGACATGTGCTGGTTTAAGCAGGGGAACCTTCCGTGCCATGCATGATTTCAAACCATGACGTCTTAATGTATTACCAACAGTAACCTTGGAAACGGTGGTCCCAGCTCTTTTCAGGTCATTGACCAGCTCCTCCCGTGTAGTTCTGGGCTGATTTCTCACCTTTCTTAGGATCATTGAGACCCCACGAGGTGAGATCTTGCAGGGAGCCCCAGTCCGAGGGAGATTGACAGTCATGTTTAGCTTCTTCCATTTTCTAATGATTGCTCCAACAGTGGACCTTTTTTCACCAAGCTGCTTGGCAATTTCCCCGTAGCCCTTTCCAGCCTTGTGGAGGTGTACAATTTTGTCTCTAGAGTCTTTGGACAGCTCTTTGGTCTTGGCCATGTTAGTAGTTGGATTCTTACTGATTGTATGGGGTGGACAGGTGTCTTTATGCAGCTAACAGCCTCAAACAGGTGCATCTAATTTAGGATAATAAATGGAGTGGAGGTGGACATTTTAAAGGCAGACTAACAGGTCTTTGAGGGTCAGAATTCTAGCTGATAGACAGGTGTTCAAATACTTATTTGCAGCTGTATCATACTAATAAATAGTTAAAAAATCATATATTGTGATTTCTGGATTTTTTTTTAGATTATGTCTCTCACAGTGGACATGCACCTACGATGACAATTTCAGACCCTCCATGATTTCCAAGTGGGAGAACTTGCAAAATAGCAGGGTGTTCAAATACTTATTTTCCTCACTGTACATATTGTGCCCCTCTTGCCTCCTTCTTGACAGCCTACATTTCGAATAATAGCTTTGATTAAAGATGAAAAAGGTTTTAAACTTGTGATTGTTTGGATTGTTTTTTCCTGCGTCCAGCCACGGGCGTTCACTGAATGACCCTCGCGAGCCTAGAGGTTCCCGACCGCTGTTGTAAGCGGACAGTTTGGTCACAATTATGAATCTGGGATTACAGATACAAACTTGTTGTATTTTACTTTTACAATGAGCAGAATAATTACAACACAAAGAAAAAAATATAGAGGAGGCGGTGTTCGAATGAGCAGTCAAGCAAGACACGGGCCACCCATAGCAACACGTCATGGCAACGACATCCCAGACTGACAGATACGTAAAAGATAAACAGGAATTAACCCGACATTTGAGCGCTTTGTAACTGTTTTGTACGCGTTGTTATATTTATTAATTATAATTCAAATTATTGGCCACAATATTATTGATGATTGTCAACTCGAGCCCCCAAAGCCCTCCCCTTTGCACTTGCCTGGTGCGAACATGTCCTGTCACAAAAGCGGCGAAAACTCCTACACGACGTTAATAGTTAGATTAAGGTGTGCACATGTCAGTAATGCTCTCCGATAGGCATACTCCACATGTCTTGATTCGATTTGCGTTTACTTCGAGTATGACTTTAACCGGATTAAGGTATTTAGAAATCGCTTTTGACATGGTAGCTTCTTAATCAGAGTATGGTCTTAATCTGGTTAATATCAGAGTATTGTTGTCCATGTAAACGTACTGACGATCAGAACTATCAATTCCTGAATTTGAATACAAAATTAAATAGATTTGAACGTTTTGATTTAAGTTTAAAAAGCATTTGATAGTTTAAAGGATACATAGATAAATATTGAATTTCAAAATATATATTGTCAAAAAGTTAGATTTATTGAAATGTGCAACATGTTTTCTGCCCATGAACCATCAAAATCTATTTTTGCAGTATTACTGGAAGATGTAAAATGCTTTTTGAATAGAGAGATTAACATTTTTAACGATTCATTTTTTTCCTCTTTTAAAAGTGTTGAGCGTACGGTCAGCAGATCATAGACCCGTTTGACCATGTTTAAACCCACTGAACACCAAAATCAATGAGTCTGTCCATCTGAATCACTTATGATGCAGTAATCCTTAATACCTGATGATCTTACAGTAGCTTGTGTTTGTCTTGCGGCAGCTTCACGCCATAAAGCGGCACGCATGCTACAGTAATGCCAACAGATCTAAGCTGTCAGAAATAATAGTTAAATAATCACATCTCATTGTTCATCGCTCTTAAACGGCTCAGGAATGTGATTTCAAATACAAGCTAATCCATGTGTTTGCTAATCATGTCAACATTGTTACGTTGTGCCCATTTCTCAGTATTGTTTTGGCAGTGCTGACAGTCAGGGTTTCTCTTCCTTTCAGCTGCGATGACCCTGAAGTAGAGGATTATGGGAACAAATGGAGCATGAGTGCAATGCTGAGGTATTTGAGGCAAGAAGGCAAAGACATCACATGTGAGTATATGTAAGATACATGTTTAACGCTGCATAACGTCTGACATTCACAAGCACTAATCTAGTCATTCACAAGCACAAAGCACCAAGAGTCATGTGGAGATTGACGTGCTTGATACTCCTGACTAACAAATTGCTGGATTTATGACTTGCATTATGACCCACTAGATGGGTTTCATTCCGACACCATGTCCTAACTACACGCAACACGTGATAAAAGGCGTCTTTTCCATGTTAATTCGAGTTTTTGTCCTAACCAGCCGGAACAACAACACAAAACATGGTAATGATAATCTCAGGTAGTGTTTATGCGCTTTATTTGATGTTAAAAGCGTGTCATGTGACTTTGAATGTCATTTGTGCTCAGCTTTGTAACGTAGTCGCACTAAAAGCAACAAAGGATAATTCACCTCAGATCTTGAAACAAATGGAAACAAGAACGTTTAAACCGTGAACAAACAAGTGTATTCTATGACGATGATTGTTTTAGTAACTCAGTATGTATTTTAGTAATGTTTAAATGGTGTAATATTGTGCCGTGCACTTGCTGCGAGAGCCCGCCCACACGCCTTTTCTGATTGGCTGTGGTTTTTGATTAGGGTTGGGTACCGAATATTATCACCGGTACCTATATAACTGGTATGTAACCGGGCCCAATCAGAACGCAGATTTCGTGCCTAATTTCAGTGCCACTTAAATTCAAACGCACTTGCGCACTTTGGCTGGTGCCGAGCCAGAGACAGACACGCTCAGCACTCGCCACATATCACAACTACTCAGTGTTTTCAACCACATCATGTTTCATGACATTTAAATGCACATAATTACTAGCAAAACACACTGATGTCTATAGAAGCTGCAATAACAATCCTTTCAGACAGTTTTAATTTGACTCTGTGTTTTATTCACATCAGATACACATTATATAGTTTACTCTACTCTTCTCCCAGTTCAGCGGTCACTTACTTTCATGTGTTTCGTGAGACGAGGATGAATTCATGTGATGTTAATCCGATAGATCCGATTCTCTGAGACGCAAACTAACATGGTGGCGATCGCATGGTACCATCGAACTTAAAAAAGTTCTGTGTTCCCCTGAGAAACTGTGTTTGCTTTCAAAACTTTTTGCATTCACTCGAACCTTTGCTTGCAAAAAAATTATATTTCAATGCTTGTGTGTTCACTCATAAATGTTGTCATTCTCTTGAAAACGTTTTGTGTTCCTGAGAAACTTTACTTGGAAAAACTGGTGATGGAAAATAATATTGAATTTGGGAGTGGTCATGCTTTGCATGAATATACAGTGAGGAAAATAAGTATTTGAACACTCTGCTATTTTGCAAGTTCTCCCACTTGGAAATCATGGAGGGTCTGAAATTGTCATCGTAGGTGCATGTCCACTGTGAGAGACATAATCTAAAAATAAAATCCAGAAATCACAATATATGATTTTTTAACTATTTTTGTATGATACAGCTGCAAATAAGTATTTGAACACCTGTCTATCAGCTAGAATTCTGACCCTCAAAGACCTGTTAGTCTGCCTTTAAAATGTCCACCTCCACTCCATTTATTATCCTAAATTAGATGCACCTGTTTGAGGTCGTTAGCTGCATAAAGACACCTGTCCACCCCATACAATCAGTAAGAATCCAACTACTAACATGGCCAAGACCAAAGAGCTGTCCAAAGACACTAGAGACAAAATTGTACACCTCCACAAGGCTGGAAAGGGCTACGGGGAAATTGCCAAGCAGCTTGGTGAAAAAAGGTCCACTGTTGGAGCAATCATTAGAAAATGGAAGAAGGATTTCTGGATTGATCAGCTGATGCTTCTTCTCTGTGTTTGTCAGTGCTCATGGGTCAGATTGAGGATCTGATTGTTAAAGCTGTGCTGAGTGCTGAGATCCACATCGCCACTGCCTGCAAGATGTTTGTCCCTCATCGATGCAACTGCTTCGGTAAGACACATCAGATAATCGGACATTTTGGCTAATCATTTTTTTTATGTTATGGCATTCAGTTTTTATTATATATATATGCTGTTTTCCTTCTGACAAAATCTGACAAAAACATTACTCAATATTGTGGTGTAATGAAGTTCGTTGTTATGGGAAGAAGGAGGCGGGAACCAGCGAACATTCAAAAAGACTTTAATAAATAAACAAACAGAAAGTAAAATCGGCAGCCCCTCACGGACGACTGCAGCGCACACACATAACATAACATAAACACTCGTTCTTCACTGTTGTCGCTCCTCCTTTTAAGCTCCTGTCACGCTTCCATGAGATCCGAGACCGGTGTGACGCGCAGCATCATCATTCAATCACTCACCGGCCTTGCGCCGCTCTCACGGCTCTCGCTCGCCACATACCCCAATCGCCCCTCGCAGACTGGGAGGGAACTCACGAGACTGCGCTCTACTCCCCCCTGGCCGCAGAACCTGGGGGTAAGGACAGACGAGACGAGAGAAAGGAGACGGAAGCACAATGAGCGACAACGAGGAGAGAGGGGAGAGAGGGGAAAAAAAAATCCTAGTCTGGTTCCCGGACACACTGTGACACACTGCCCTCAACGGGAGGAGCCACAGGGCGGAGAAGGATCGAGCTGTCCACCGAGCGCCCAGTACCATCGCATGACACCGCAAGCAAGAGCCGCTCGGATGCCATGCGATGGTACTACCTGCTCCTCCTCGTCATGGCAGATGGTAGCAGGCTCCGCCCCATTGTGAACGCTGGCGACTCCTCCGCTCCCTCTAGGTCCTTCACTGTTGTCGCTCCTCCTTTTATGCTCCCGTCACACCTCCGTGAGATCTGAGACGTCTCTCTCACAGCTCTCGCTCGCCACATGTGGTAACCGTCAACTGCTTGGCACTTTTGAAACATGAGGCCTCTTTACAGAGCCGTGTTAAGGCGGCTCTAAAGCGACTCTGTGTCTGCTCCAAATTCTGTGTAAAGACGCAATGCCGCATAAAAGCAGACTTAAAATACGTAAGGTCTGACCCACCTCAGCCCCTAGTATCAAAGGCGGGAGACAAAACATATAGGAATAGCTCCATATGTTTTAGGCAAATTACAAAAATTACATTTAATGAAATTTACTTTCCTGGGGTCCTGGGGCCGGATTCACACAATCTTCTTAAGAAAGAGGTTAAGAAGATTCCAAAGATAAATTCTTAGAATGTTCCTAAGTGCAATTATTGAAAAATTCTTAAGAAGTTCTCAAATATTTTCTTAAGAACATCTTCATTTTTTACTTAAGAAGAAAATAAAAGGTGTTTTATATGGTGTTATTTTATTGAAAGGTATTACTGAACACTCGCTGAATGAAAAACACCTCAAAGCTCGTCGTTTTGCGCTTCCTGCAGATTACCGTAGATATCATAATAAGTGTGCAGACTATTTTCGTCGTGACTGGCTTGACGGGAGTTAATCACTCAATGTCGTGTTTTTAATGTGCCGTGTCTGTAAAATCTTTATATTATAAGAAAGCTGCTTGGGTACCAAAGATCGGCCGTTAGATCTACACAAGACGAATCGTATCTCAGAGACATCACAGACCGCGGCAGACAGCAGAAGGACTGGCCGAGGAAAGGCTGCTCTCGCCGGGGTTAACGAGCGCTGAACACCTGCTGATCTCCTGGATCTCACTCCGAAAACGCCAGATAAAATTGTAAAATAGGCGCTCTCTTTATAAAAAAAACACTGATTTAATCTTTAAATAAGTAGATTCTCGCCTGAAAAAGTCTTACAATTTGTGACACATTAACAGTAGAATTGGTATTTAAGATTATTTAAGGTTATCCTAACTTTAAGAAGTTATTTACGATGATTTTTAAGAACATTATTTTCATGAATATGAATACTTAAATTTTATCTTAAGAACAATCATAAGAAAAAAAGATAAGAACATTTTTAAGAAAAGTTTTTGGGAATACAAAATATTCTATTTTTTCTTAAGTTAGAAAATAAATTGGCAGTTAAGAATAATTTCATTCTTAAGAATGTTTTGTGAATCCGGCCCCTGTACTCACAAAAAGCTTCGGTGCGCGCGTGTAACGTTACCGAACGGTTTCCAAGTGTAATCTTTAACAGTTCACAGTCGGCTTGTTTTAAGCGCGGAACACACTTCAGTCCGAGTTCCCACACGATTTTTTATTAAGTATTCAGTCCATTTTATCACGAAATTCAAACGATAAATGCTGTTTTGACGCTCTATGTGGCGTGACTGATCACAGTTCAAGCGGCCGCGCACGCGCGGGAACACGATCGATCATCTCTTCCTAAAGAATAAACATGAATGAACATCTGAAGGTATGTTGAGGATACATTACAACTTACTGTCACGGATCATATGTGGTGTAATCGCTCAATCAGTGTTTCAACGGCGGAAAGACCTCAATATAACTGCTGTAAACTAAACAATGTCATGTAGCATCACATGACCTCAGTCATTCAGTGTCCACAGAATTTTATTCACTAGAGAAATCAACTCATTCACTAAATATATGCTCTATATTAGCCGTTATATTCATTATATTCTACTTAACCTGTTAGTGATGTCTTGATTATTTCATGTATGTTTAAATAAACCTGTCATGAAAATGACAGACACCGTGTATAAATGATTATATTTCAACAACGAATTGGAGAATAAACTATTTTATAATTAGATTTAGAAGTTATTGCAAAAAATGCCTTATGTGAAGTCTACATGTTTGCATACTGTGTTATTTGAGTGTTGATTATTATACCTAAAAATAAATAGCAACTGAATTTTGGCTAATAGTTTGGGCTCTGTTGTTAACCTTTAATATTAATGTGCAAGTAAGGGCTCCCTATATAATTTACAGAAATATCTTCAATAAACTTTAGATATAATTTAATTAATTCAAGGACAGACACTTTTTTTCTTCTTCTTCAGTAAACCACTGTTAAATATAAAAAAATAAATAAAAAGCAATTTTGTAAAACTGCTGTACCGAACTCGTACCGAACCGTGATTTCAAAACCGTCAGTTTTGTGTACCGTTACACCCCTACTGTCAGTCTTTTATTTTTTGTGTCATGCGTCACAACACTTCCTTGAGTTCCAGGCGTTTCCGTGTTGTAAATAAAATCATTTTTAAAATATTAAATGTGTCATTCTCTTTAAGTCACGCTCAGAAATGTCATTGCATATTAAATCACAAAAAAATCGCACAAAAAATAAAATAACTACAGCTGACAGGCTATTTACTATTACTATTTATAACACCAAGTGTAGTTTTAAAATAGTGATGTTCAAAGCATTGTTTCCCGTGATTTTCATTCCTGTGTAAATGCATTTATGCCGCTTCAGAGAAGCATTGAACGGTCTGCGTAACGGCACATTGGTTTGATTTGGTTTCTGTGCCGCGTTTGCTGTGTAAAGATGACCCCATAGATCAGCAGCATTATTATTTTACCCAATTGTAACCCAAAGTAAAGGCAGGTTTGCTGTATAAAGTCTGTGTTGATCTCGTAACAATCTCTGCAGTGTGCTCCAGCAGAAGAATGCAGACGTTACTGTACGATGGACTGTTAATGGAGGTGAAAACAGAACCATATCAGCTGCCAGAGCCAAATGCAGTCCAAATGTTTCTCATTCTGAACGATTATGGGGTGTTAAATACCTGCATGAGGTCAAACACATTCTCCTCCAGAGTAATCACTGACATATTCAATTCATCACTTCTCTGATTGGTTACGCTTTAGGTTTCCAATTCTCACTGTTAACTAGTTATTATGCATATTACTAGGATATTGGCTGTTTATTACCACTTATAAAGCACATATTAATGCCTTATTCTGCATGATTATTTTCTACATCCCCTAATCTAAACTTAACAACTGCCTTACTAGCTATTAATAAGCAGTAATTATGAGGTTATTGAAGCAAAAGTCGTTAATAGTGAATATGTGTTCCCCATCCTAAAGTGTTACCCTCTGATTAATGTTAATTAGCATATTATATATTACAGGGTTATTAACAGTAAAACCATTAAACAACCCGGTCCTGCAGATTTGCGCTATACAACACAAGATCAGACCCTTCCTATCAGAGCAGGCCACACAACTCCTGGTCCAAGCTCTTGTTCTCTCCAGACTGGACTACTGTAATGCTCTTCTAGCGGGCCTTCCGGCATGCACTATCAAACCCTTGCAGCTGATCCAGAATGCAGCGGCGAGGGTGGTCTTTAACGAGTCGAAGAGAGCGCACGTCCCGCCTCTCTTCATCAGTCTCCACTGGCTGCCAATAGCCGCTCGCATCAAATTCAAGACACTGGTGCTCGCCTTCAAAGCAACCACTGGCTCTGCACCAATATACCTAAACTCGCTTGTTCAGACTTACACACCCTCCAGGAGCTTACGTTCTGCCAGTGAACGACGCCTTGTGGAGAAATCATGTTGATGTGATTATTAGCGTTACTGTAGTCTGAAGCAGAGCAGGACCGAGTGTTGTGGAGCTGAGGAACCACTGGAGCGATTGTTAATAAGATGAACGCAACACACGCCTCGCGAGCAGCGGGACTTTTATTATGAAGCCACAGTCGCCACTTCTGCTCCTCCACTCATGAGTGTGAGGGAACGCAGCTCTGCTGATCATATTACACACATCTGAGTGTGTGGATGATGGGATGGCGTTCATGTCTAAAGCACTAAGAGTATATGAAATATGTCCATAAAAAACTTAAACGTGCTCGCTCCGGTCTATATCAGTGCTATATATGATCAATGTGGTGAGCGTTGTTAAATCCATCGCGTGTAGTTTGAATTCTCCGCTGTAATCAAGGGCTGAATCCGAAATCGCCCCCATAACCTCCAATATAGCATTATTTGGAGGGGACAGCGCTTTGTAGTGGTGTCCGAAACCCTAGTGGACCTTCATTCTATCCCATTGTACCGCAATAACGAGTGTACAGCTGTTGTACACACATTGCCTGTCCGACTTCACGCACGTTTTCATTCACTCTTCAAATAAAGTGATAACGTAGGGAATAGTGAATGAGAGTATAGGATTCAGACATAGGCTGTAATGCGATCTCAGCTGTGCTCTGACTGCTCTTACTACAGTGCATCAATGAAATGGGTCCCCTCTCAAACAATGTGAATATTGAATATTGCTGCGCCGCATTCCGAACGTTGTTTAAGCGACATATACCGGTATTGCGGTATCATCAAAATTCATATCATAAAATAAATAAATACCGGTATTCGGTATGGACCGGTATACCGCCCAGAACTTCCTGTACATCCTGCACGTATGTTTGAGCTTCTGTTTAACTAATTATTGTGCATAAAATGGAACAAAGTAAAATTTCCAGCCCTGGTTCTCTTCTTTGTTGTTGAGTAGTGTGATGAGGTTCATTGGGTATGAAAGGAAGAAGGCAGGGTCGGCTTGACTGGGACTTGTGGTTTATTCAAAACTCTTTTTAAACAGCACGTAAAGTCGCGCACACAGCGCTCTCAATAACTCAATCAGTATAACTTGTTCTCAGTAATCTCTCTCTCAGTTCCGCTCTCCAGTCCACGAGTGCCCAGTCTGTGTCTCTCTCTCCTCGTTCCCTGTTTGGGGAGCGGCTTTATCCGGTCTCCCCGTGCTAATCACTGCAATCAGACACAGGTGGTTATCCTTAAAGGGTCGTCCCTCGTCTCTTAAGGAGTCATGAGTGTGTTTTGGGCTTAACGTGCAATAAACCAATCAGAGTCTCATCTCCCTTTCCCTTTAAAAGCCAGTTGTGCTGCACCACGAGAGGTTTCATGAGTTCATTCACTGTTTACATGAGGAGAGACTGAACGCTTCTCCAGAGAGGAATCCTTTTATTTTTAATATTTGGCAATGTGTGTGTGCTGCTGTGCATTCCTGTGTGTGTGTGTGTGTGTGTGTGTGTGTGTGTGTGTGTGTGTGCTGCACATCCCTGTGTGTGTAATAATGTGTGCGTGCGTTGTGCACCGCCATAGACTCCTATCACTAAAACACCCTTTAAATAACACACACACTGCACTATTGACTTTAGAGCAGGTGTGTGTTGGTCAGTGGTTTTCAGTTCCTCACAATAGCAGCGCTCCAACAATGCTCCTGATCACACCTGGTGTTCAGACCAGACGCCCATGGGTGAACAGATGCGCCAGTGCGTTTGATATTTAAACAGCGTGACGCTGCACGTGAACATGAGAACTGCGTCCGGCTGACACTAGCAGAACACACTCGCCAGGCGTGACTCGCATTACACACCGGGTGTATGATAGGGCCCTTTATGTTACTGTACTTATCTTTACTGTGTGATTTCCAGAGATGACAGTAAGTGTTGTATATGCTAGGGCTTGTGCAGATTTAACTTGAATGAACACTCTCTCATGATTTTATTTCTCTCTCTTCGCTCCAGTGTTGTCATTCCACTGTAGACATAATATTTCCTCTGTAGGTGTTGCTGGTTTGCGCTCTGATAACAGTGCAGGTGCGTTGCTCTGTTATCGGACAATCACCTGCATGAAAAGGATATCTTTACCCTCTACCCATTGTTTGCCCTCATCTTTGGTGCATGATGGGATACTGGACTCACTGCATCACATGACCGAATATGAGCCGCCCATGCAGGTGCATCAGTGGAATGTGATGGAAACAATATGGATGCGATATGGATAAAGTGGCCAGTTTAATATGGTCAAATCACTCTTTACACCAGAGTCGCCCAGTCCTGCTCCAGCGGGTCTCTACAAACTTAAAGCTAAATTATTCTCCCGAGCGACTCACACAAACATCTTATTGGGATTGAGCTTTTTCTCTGGGACACTTGTGTCTCTCACAGATCCGGTTTATCCGAAATGATTGAACTTGCACGTAAGCAAGAGTGGCGAAGGCCATTAAAATAATGTTTAAATGTTATATGTTTTATATGTTAATAATATGGTGTACTAGGGATGGGCAATATGGCCTAAAATCCATATTGTGATATACATTGCAGCCTCTTGCGATAACGATATATATTGCGATATAAAAATTATAATAGAACCATTTCAGAACGGGTTAGACCCTAAGGAAAGCCAAACTGCTAAATGTATTTATTTTTTTTAAAGAAAGAAACATTGTATGTAGTTTTGAGAACATATATTGTGCAAAACTGTAATTATTACATGTTGTTGCAGATAAATAAAATTCAAGTACACTAGCTGCAGAGACTTTAACGAAGAGAAAGCAGAAAGTTTTAAAAACGTCCTGTACGCGCTTATCCATATAATGGCAGTGAATAGCGACCAGGCTAAAACTTTACAAAAATTATACAAGAGTATCACGCAATGATACAGGGAGATGCGTGCCAGATCTGTACCCATTTCTGTACCACAATTTTTATTTATTTATTTTTATTTAAGTATTAAAAAAAATTAAATGCAATTCAATACGTTTATTATTTATGATGATAATCATTATAAGTAAATAATACATAACCATTTAAAGGCTGTATGCTGTTTAAAAGTAAACATTGTTTATAAAAAAGATCAAGTGAAAAATAAGCAACCATCTAGGCATCATTTTTATTATTATTAGTTGAGACAAATTATTATTACATAGAGACAAAGTTAAATCTACTGTAGGCTACAACAGTAGCCTAATATATTCAGAAACATTTCTCACGTTAAACCAAACTTTTATTTTGACGGGTTGCCGTGAACACCTTTGAGTGTCTGTTCATTTTATGATATGACAGTTTTCTCAAATGAAATTCTCATGAAGTGATGGTTTATGCGTTCGTGTCCTCTAAACCAGTGTTTCCCAACCTTTTTTCAGGCATGGCACCCTTTGAAAATGTTCTCCATTTTGTGGCACCCCCTCGCATTCGTTACACTAGGGGTGTAACGCTCCAGATTGCTCATGGTTCGGTTTGTGTCACGGTTTTAGGTTCATGGTTTCGGTACGGTTCAGTATTTGCTATGTTCAGGGAAAAAAGGACTACTGTGAAATAAAAATAAAGAAAATAATAAGAACAAATCATTGCAGCACAAATACATACTTTTGAGCAAAGATACTAATAAAATAAACTGCTTTTCAGGTTTTTCAGGTACGTCTAACAGTCGTTTTCAGGTACAGAAATTGATCAAATGTAAAATAACATTGCATATTTGACTGTATAAATTAAAGATTAATCCTATTAAACAAAATCTATTCGATCAAGAGCAGTGAGTGAGTGATGTCCTTGTCTTTTGTTGTTTGACATTAAACAGACAGCAGTAAAGGCTACTGCCCCTTTAAGACCTAATGCATGGATATGCGTCATCTTTCTCGACTGTTTAAAGTTTACTTAAGGCATATAGCCGCGTTTCCATTACAGATTTGCGCAAAACTTTTGCAATATTTTCTAAAAGTCGATAAAAAAATATTGCGAAATGACGGCGTTTCCATGAACTGATGTTATGCGAATAAAACCATTTTTTTCCTCTCGTGATAAATCATTCCAAAAATCATGCTACGTATATGTTGTTAGGTTTATGTGTATCCCAGCCACCGCACGCCATTATTATTAATGAGACGTGTGTGTTATCCAAGCACTGATGGCAAGGAAAGCTCCTTATACTTGAGCGGCACACATGAGGTGTTATGATAAATTGTGGCTTTTTTTATTCTATTGTTTTTTTATGAGTTTAATAAAGAACTCGTCTTCTGTCCAAACACACCATCATCTGTAAAGAATGAGACTTTTACATACGCCAGATTAGTGTGACGCATTGCCACAGAGACGAGCGAAACGTCTGAATTTACTCAAAGGTTTTTTTTACCACTTCGTTATTTTGGCTCGGAATTTCGTTTGTTGTAAATATAAACTGAATTTAGAAACGCTTTTGAAATGAAAAACTTTTCGTTTAATAAACAAAATATATTTTTGAAATGAAGACAGCGTTTGGAGTGGAGTGCATAATAATCCGTTCCCTGAGTCCACGGCCTTTGCTGTTATTGAGTGTACACTAATAAAAGTAGACCGTTTACTGTTTATAATTACGTCTTGCACTGATCTCTGTATATGGCTAAAAATGACGGAGTATTGTGAGTTGTTTCCGCTGGAATAAGGAAAAAATCCATCAGAAGGCGATGACGACTTCGTCGGACAGAGGGTTAAAGAAAACGCAGCCTATTTAATTTCATATAATTAGGCTATGTCTAAATATTATAATCTTTTAATTTCATATGTTGATTATGAAAAGTGAGCAGCATGAGTAACGCACATAATCAGATGCGCATATGCCCGGGGACATGGATTGAGCATTTCATTGAATTGTGTTTTCTAGAAAGTCTTTCTTTAAAATGCATTTCGTTTTGTATAAATTGTATTTTAATTTTGATCAATGTTTAATCAACTATTTGGCTGTACACTCACCTAAAGGATTATTAGGAACACCACACTAATACTGTGTAGCTAATACTGTGAGCTCCAGAGTCTCGAAGGAGCTGATGACGAGATCTCTCCTGAGACCGAGGGTTTTTCTCTCAGGAGACGAGTGTGAGGAGCAGGAGACTCAAGCATGTTAATGATCTGTTAGAGATCTCTTTTGGATTTTTCTTTCTTATGGGCAGTCTCAATCCACATCAAACACAATAGACAGTGCTGCTTGAAAGTTTGTGAAGCCCTTGCAGAAAATGTGAATAATTGTAACTAAATAAGGGAGATCACACATAATGCACGTTATCTTTTATTAAGTGCTGTCCTGAATAAGATATTTTACATAAGATGT